>SJYQ01001253.1:44365-92908 GCA_006410935.1 Redunca redunca
GACTTTTGGACTCTGGGGGAGAGGGAGAGGGTGGGATGAGATGGGAGAATGGCATTGAAACATATATACTATCATGTAAGAAATGAATCGCCAGTCTAAGTCCAATGCAGGATGCAGGATGCTTGGGGCTGGTGCATGGGGATGACCCAGAGAGATGTTATGGGGAGGGATGTGGGAGGGGGGTTCATGTTTGGGAATGCATGTTCACCCGTGGTGGATTCATGTCAATGTATGGCAAAACCAATACAATCTTGTAAAGTAAAATAAAGTTAAAATAAAAATTAAAAAAAAGAGAAAAATAATAAATATAAAGAGAGGTTAAGAAACAATAGTGTAGCAGGAAAATTAGTGGAGAAAAGAGGCTGAATAACTTGGTTTACGTGGAGACCCAATAAAACTCCAAGACAAGGAGTTTGCACTGTCTACGTAGGCCACCAGTGCCCGCTTGAATAGCGGAGGATGCCCTGCCTTGGGCTCCCTCCCATGTGGGTCTTAGAAGCCAGGGCAAATAAGTAGACACAGTGAGCCTCCATGCTCCAGATGGGAATTCAGCCAGAAAAGGGAGAAAAGAACAACATGGGGGAGCCAAGCATCGGTGCCAGACCCACAACTTTATTTTCAAAAGCAGCTTATATACCCCAAGTTGTACATAAAGAAATAATGGAATATGCAGAGTTATGCAGGGGCAGCAGTCCTGACCCTTATTGAGACCAGGCTTTCTTTTTACATTCCTTCCTGTATACAAAAGGTTTTGGGTGGTTTTACATCATCTTCTGGCCAGGGGGCCTGTTAACATTTTTATGGCTCTTTTCCTAGATAAATGTCTATCAACCAGAAAACTCTTTTTCCCTTGAAGTGTTTTTTCTTAATCTGCATCACCCTCAAAGTACTAAATAAAGTTACATTCCTGTAGAACAAAAGTGCAGTGGGTTATAACAAAGAAAGTACTTAACTCAAAGATCTAATATTGCTAATACCAGGGCTACTACCTGTTTTTTCTACATGCCAACTATATCAACAAATAAAAGATATGAAAATTTGGCAGCAAGTATTGGCTCAACAAATGAAACCCTTAATCAGTCCTATTCTAAAGATTTTGACTCCTCGGAAGCCCCTACATTTCTAGGGTGTTTTAAGCTTCCTCTGCCTCTTGCAGTTGGGAGGCCGCAAACAATCACATGCGCAGCTGTAAGAGTCCAGCAGGCAGGCTAGAAAGCCATCAGAGGGGTTTTTGGATTGAAACATTCTTATTATGCCCAGGAGACTTATTATCTAAAAGCTCTAAATTAACTTTTTCCAGAAAAAGGTTGGGGGTGGGACAGCCCCCTGTTAATGTTAGAAGAGTAGGTGGAAAGCATAACACAGTAAAGCAGGCAGACTCTGGTTTTGGGGGTAGATGCTCGAGAAAATCCAGGGGGGACCCCTGAGGCCTGATCCCACCTTTGTGTTTTGTCAGGCTCCCTTCCTCATGACCTTTGCCATGGGTGAGATTCCCCATGCTGGCTCCCGGCACTCCTTGGCATGTGAGATCTTCCTGGATCAGGGACTGAACCTGTGTCTCCTGCATTGGCAGGTGGATTCTTTACCGCTGAGCCACCAGGCAAGCCCCCATTTAACATTTTATATATCTTATATGTAGAATAATTATTGGTTTACAGACCTATTCATGGTTGCCTCCCATGGACTGACAGCTTTACATCAAACATTTAGGCAAACATTTTGACATCTGTGTATTCTTTGTGTCTCATTCAATACCTGCAGATAGCAGGTACCTAATGAAAGTTTCAGAGAAGGCAATGGCACCCCACTCCAGAACTCTTGCCTGGAAAATTCCATGGATGGAGGAGCCTGGTAGGCTGCAGTCCATGGGTTCACTAAGAGTCAGACACGACTGAAGCAACTTAGCAGCAGCAGCAGCAATGAATGTTTAGTGAAGCACCAACAGATCCCCCAACAGCAATAATCTATCATCATACAGTTGTCCATGACCAGTCTCAGATCTGTCTTTGAGTTATCTTTAACCCAGGCCCCTAAGCCTTGAGGAAAGCCTCAGGGTTTCCATGAGTTAGCAGCTGTCACACGTGTGTGAAAATGTGCGAAGCACCGTGTGTCAGAATTGTTACACATCGAGTAATATAAACAAAGGCCCTTTGAAGTTGTGTTTTAAGGTAACTGCAGAAACCTTTCTCAGTAAATGAGAAAACAGCTCTCTCCCTCTGCCTTGCTTTGATGTATTAAAAGGTTCTGAAAGGCAATCCATGTGTGCGCACACACATCCACACACACAATGAGAGCTAGCATTAACCTTCCAGTATCAAGGACCTCCTGAACTGTAATCTCACCGCATGAAGTCAGAGTAACAATAGTAAACATCAGAGGAGCTTTCACAACAAATTCTTTAAACAAATTCACAGCTGTCAGCCATGATATGAGATTTAATTAGGCCACCCTGAGTTGTGCCGTATACATTCTTTACTGTAATTAGGTTCTTTGTTGTACACATCGTGTGGTCACTGAGGAAAGGTCCTTAAGAGGCACACTCTCCCATGGGTAATCACACCCTGGGCCCAATAAACCTGACAGCAACTGGCAAAGAAAATACACGGTTTCTTCCCCTGCATGGTAATACGAAAGGAACAAGTAGTACCTGGATCCTACTCGTTTTCATTTTTTTTTTTTTTGTCAAAATGTCCTTTGTACAATCTTGCTGAGTCCACAAGAGCATGTAACAGAGTTATCACTCTCAGTCTGACAAAAGGAGGAAGAAAGTTAGGAAGTGGACCTCATTTCTGTAGAGCTCTGCGCTGATTGCTGTTCAGTGCTGGCATAGTGTCAAGAACTCTGGAGTGTCTGATACTGTGCTCTGCAAGTTGACAAGTTAGCCTGCCATACTTTCAGATGTTATGGTAGAAGAAATAAGAAAAGCAGAAGAAATCAGAGACAAAGCACAGTTTATTATTCATAGCAATAGTGGGCGAACCAACTGTTTTGGTCTGGCATTGCCATTAGGAGAAAAGCAAAAGCATCTTACCTGGGAATGGTCTGGGAAGAGTCCTAAAATTTTTAATTAGGACTCTGTGTGTTTGTGCACACACTCAGTTGTATCCAACTCTGTGATCCCATGGGCTGTAGCCCTCCAGGCTCCTCTGTCCATGATTTTCCAGGCAGGAATACTGGAGTGGGTTGCCATGCCCAACTCCAAGGGATCTTCCTGACCCAGGGATCGAACCATTCTCTTGCATTTCCTGCATTGGCAGGTGAATTCTTTACCATTGCACCACATGGGAAGCCCAGATAGGACTATATATTGTGCTAATAACTTCCTACCCCTTTCATCCTAATCATTACCTAGGAAGCAACTGAGAGAAAGTGATCCCCTTATGGGGAGAGTTGCATTTAGTGATCTAATTATCTTCCTAAGGTGTGTGGACCAGGAGGAGGTGAAGGAGGTAGAGTTGGAAATATTGTTGAGTCAATTATCTAGGAGCCCATTTCAGAGTTCAACAGTGCCAGATGCCTGTGGATGGCAGGTAGCATGGAAGGTCCATCAGATACCTTGACTGTCAGTCCATTGTTGAGTGGCTTGTGATAAAAAGCACACCACTGTCAGACTGTAGATGGTCCAGGGAGCCAAAAACTTCAACTGGATTAGTTTCAAGGGCCACAGTAGGCTCAAACACATCTTTATTAATCAAAGTCGGAACCATTACAATCAAAACAGTTTTGCCACCAAGAAATGTTTGCTTATTCCTGTAACATAAACATCTGTCCTTCAGGATTCGATGAACTCTTGGAAAGCATT
Source organism: Redunca redunca (assembly GCA_006410935.1). Taxonomy (NCBI): domain Eukaryota; kingdom Metazoa; phylum Chordata; class Mammalia; order Artiodactyla; family Bovidae; genus Redunca; species Redunca redunca. The sequence goes on from SJYQ01001253.1 coordinate 48,168, forward strand.
TTCTGTATTCTGCTGGTTCTGGAAGACTTTTCACTGCAAAAAGTTGTCAAGATACTTGAAGAAGTGGTAGTCGGTTGGCGTCAGGCGAATATGGCAGATGAGGCAAAACTTCATATCCCAATTTATTCAACTTTTGACATGTTGGTTGTGCAATATGCAGTTGGCACTGTCATGGAGAAGAATTGGGGCTTTCTGTTGACCAGTGCTGGCTATAGGCATTGCAGTTATCAGTTTGCTGAGCATACTTCTAAGATGTAATGGCTTCATCAGGATTCAGGAAGTTGTAGTGGATCAGACCAGCAGCAGACCACTAAACGGTGACCATGACCTTTTTCGGGGACAAGTTTGGCTTTGGGAAGTGCTTTGGAGCTTCTTCTCGGTCCAACCACTGAGCTGGTTGTTGCCGGTTGTCATATAAAATCCACTTTTTGTCACACGTCACAATCCAATGGAGAAATGTTTCATCGTTGTTACATAGAAGACAACACTTCAAAACGACATTTTTAAAAATTTTCTATCAGCTCATGCTCCTGCTGCTAAGTCACTTCAGTCATGTCCGACTCTGTGCGACCCCGTAGACAGCAGCCCACCAGGCTCCCCCATCCCTGGGATTCTCCAGGCAAGAACACTGGAGTGGGTTGCCATTTCCTTCTCCAATGCAAGAAAGTGAAAAGTGAAAGTGAAGTCGCTCAGTCATGTCCGACCATCAGCGACCCCATGGACTGCAGCCTACTAGGCTCCTCTGTTCATGGGATTTTCCAGGCAAGAGTACTGAAGTGGGGTGCCATTAGGCACCCACATATCACCTTTCCAATTTGTTTCAAATGTCTGGTGACCATAGAATGCTCGACATTGAGTTCTTGGGCAATTTCTCATGTAGTCTCAAGAGGATCAGTTTTAATGATGCTCTCGGTTGTCAAATTCCAGTGGCCAGCCACTGCCCTCCTCATCTTCAAGGCCCTTGTCTCCTTGGCAAAGGTTGTTGAACCACCACTGCACTGTACATTTGTTAGCAGTTTCTGGGCCAGATGCATTGCTGATGTTGAAAGTTGTCTCCACCGTTTTACAACCCATTTTAAACTCAAATAAGAAAATCACTTGAATTTGCTTTTTGTCTAACATCATTTCCATAGTCTAAAATAAATATAAAATAAGCATAAAGTAAAACAGTAAAGAATCTACCTGCAGTGGGGGACACTTGAGTTCAATCCCTGGGTTGGAAAGATCCTCTGGAGGAGGGCATGGCAATTCACTCGAGTATTCTTGCCTGGAGAATCCCCATGGACAGAGGAGCCTGGAAGGCCACAGTCCATGGAGTTGTAAAGAGTCGGACACAACTGAGCAACTAAGCACAGCACAATGTCATTAGCAAAAACAAAAAAAAGAGATGTGCATTAAAATGATATATAACATAACCACATTTATTTAAGAATGTATTCCATATCAAATGGCAAAGTTCAGCAGTGCAAGACTATAGTTACTTTTGCACCAAGCTAGTAATAGGGCATAAAGTTTCCCCCAAAGGAACAGGTACCACTTCTATGTGTAAAATCTGGGTGCTGCGGAGGCCAAGCTGGTTGTGTTCTTGAAGGTGCTGTTTTCGTTTGACAAGTGAAACTTATTGGGACTGTCCCCCTCTGTTAGTCATTGAATCTGAGTTGACTCACCCAAAATAGGAATATCACATCAGAGTCACAAGGTTTCCATGGGTCAGGCATTCAGTGTTGATAAGAGCACAGTAGCAAGCTAATAACTACTTTAAAAAAAAAGATCTTTGGTAGTTGCATCAGGGACATAATGAATCTAAAACCCCACTGAAGCATCCCTGGGTGGAGACAGCCTCCTTTTGCTAGAGGCTGCAGTCAACAAAACCATTAGTCACAGAATTTTGTAACTCAGAGGGATCATTAGAGATTTGGGCCCTCAGATTAGAGAGTGTGTTATTTCAATAACTTTCCATACAGCTTCCAATGCAGTCTCTTGGTTTGGGCCTCAGCCAAAGGATGCTAATTTGCAAGTTAGCGCATGTAAAGAACCAGATAGAATCCCCAGGTGAGGCTGATACTGTCTCTAATACTCAAACTGTCCTACATGGGCCTTCTTTTTGGTGATAGAGGAAAGAGACAGCAGGTTTTTTGTTTTGTTTTGTTTTGCTTTCTGCCAGAGGTACTGAGTATTGTGAATCTACCCTCATTACTTCAAGAAACTTTAACTGGTCATCAGACTCCTGAATTTTTGTCTGGATTTATCAATAAATTGCCACTTTATCAATAAAATTGCCACTTCTGTCAATAGGGATATGATCTATATGCAGATCAGGAAGCAACAGTTAGAATTGGACATGGAACAACAGACTGGTTCCAAATAGGAAAAGAAGTACATCAAGGCTGTATATTGTCACCCTGCTTATTTAACTTATATGCAGAGTACATCATGAGAAACGCTGGGCTGGAAGAAGCACAAGCTGGAATCAAGATTGCTGGGAGAAATATCAATCACCTCAGATATGCGGATGACACCACCCTTATGGCAGAAAGTGAAGAGGAACTAAAAAGCCTCTTGATGAAAGTGAAAGAGGGGAGTGAAAAAGTTGACTTAAAGCTCAACATTCAGAAACCTAAGATCATGGTATCTGGTCCCATCGCTTCCTGGGAAATAGATGGGGAAACAGTGGAAACAGTGTCAGACTTTATTTTTTGGGCTCCAAAATCACTGCGGATGGTGATTGCAGCCATGAAATTAAAAGACACTTCCTCCTTGAAAGGAAAGTTATAACCAACCTAGATAGCATATTAAAAAACAGAGACATTACTTTGCCAACAAAGGTTCGTCTAGTCAAGGCTATGGTTTCTCCAGTGGTCATGTATGGACTGGGAAGAAAGCTGAGCACTGAAGAATTGATGCTTTTGAACTGTGGTGTTGGAGAAGACTCTTGAGAGTCCCTTGGACTGCAAGGAGATCCAATCAGTCCATTCTAAAGGAGATCAGCCCTGGGTGTTCACTGGAAGGACTGATGCTGAAGCTGAAACTCCAATACTTTGGCCACCTCATGCAAAGAGTTGACTCATTGGAAAGGACCCGAATGCTGGGAGGGATTGAGGGCAGGAGAAGGGGACGACAGGATGAGATGGCTGGATGGCATCACCGACTCGATAGACATGAGTTTGGGTAAACTCCAGGAGTTGGTGATGGATAGGGAGGCCTGGCGTGCTGTGATTCACGGGGTCGCAAAGAGTTGGACACAACTGAGTCACTGAACTGAACTGAATACTGCAGTAAGAGTAGCTGAACTGAGGCTTCTGACTTGCCCGTTGATAAGGCATCATGTATAACAGGGGTCCCCACTCTCCAAGATCTAATGATCTGAGGTGGAGCTGATGTGATAAGAATAGAAATAAAGTGAACAATAAATGTGATGCACTTGAATCATCCTGAAACCATCCACCTGGCCTGCCCCCCGCCCNNCTACCCCACTTGCCGTCAGTGGAAAAATTGTCTTCAGTGAAACTTATCCCTGGTGCCAAAAAGGGTGGGGACTACTGACTTATGTATTGAAAACTTTGGACATCGGAGGGTATAGGCACTCACTAAATGCTGGAAAATGTCCTGGCAACCAAAATCAGCTGTTGCCCCACAGCATCAACTTTGCCAGACGCTGTGACTGCACCCAAATCCATTTTACAGATTAACGGCATGTTACAGACTAATGACACCACACCACTGGCACTTGATCAAGATCAGTCTCATTTGCATGGCAAGGCCTCCATGTGGGTTTAGTGCTTCTCCAGAGAAACGAGATTCCCCTCAGCATCATTCAAAATGTTCATGTCCTATTAGCATGCCCTACATGCAGCTCTTCTCAATTGTGGAGACTCCTCTCTGGCACTTATGAGAGAGGGAAGAAAAAGCATCAATTCTTATTGACATAAAGATGTAAAAGCAACAACATCTGTGCATTGAATTGACTCAAAGTGCCCCGCCCACAAAGTCAGACTAGCTGCTTCTTCCCCTCTGTGAACGCTGCCCAAACCCCATTAGCTGAATCTGCGTGTATTTTCCTCCCGTGTGTCCAGGTATAACAGTGTCTTGGACTCCTGTAATTAACAGAGCCTTAAAAGTCTGATTCACTCCGAGATTCCCAGCTTACTGAGATAGATATGTATGGCCTTCGACCTTCCTTAGGGATGGGAAAATATTGACCTCTGTCCCCAGTGTGGCTGAGGTCTGAAGAGGCAGGATGACATCACTTCCTCATTCATCAGCATTAGATACCCATTCCAGAGTACTGGCTGACTGTCGATGCCATATCTATGGTTTCCCATGGAGTTTTTCTGTGTCAGAAAAAAAGATCCCCATGAAGGCCAGTGCTCCCTTGTAGAAGCCAGACTCCACTGCAGAAAAAGCTTGAGAACTTTTACTGCCATCTCCAAATGGATCAAAAGTTAGCATTAGAGGTTGCAGGAGGATTTGAGTTGTGAGAAAGCCTAGTTGTGGTCATTCTTCCTTAGTAAGCATTCCACACTCACATCCTCAACTCCTATGCAAATCAGCCAAAGCTCTGTATTTGTCTGGCTTTTGCCCATAATGATAGCAGTTTTTCTTCCTTTCATGCTCAGTGTGGATGTGGGTCCCTGTAACTTGTCTAAATGCAAGTGGAACCTTCTGCCAACCGAGATGAATTTTAGTGTTGTTTATTCAATTCACTAAGTCATGTCCAACTGTGTGACCCCATGAATTGCAGCATGCCGGGCTTCCCTGTCCTTAACTATCTCCCAATTTGCTCAAACTCATATCCATCGAATCGGTGATGCTATCGAAACATCTCAGCCTCTTCCACCCCCTTCTCCTCTTGCCCTCAATCTTTCCCAGCATCAGTCTTTTTCCATTGAGTTGGCTCTTCACATCAGGTGGCCAAAATATTGGAACTTCAGCATCAGTATCAGTCCTTCTAATGAATATTCAGGGTTGATTTCCTTTAGGATTGACTTGTTTGATCTCCTTGCTGAGGAACGGACTCTCAAGAGTCTTCTCTAGCACCATAATTCAAAAGCAGCTAATCTTCAGTGTTCAGCCTTCTTTATGGTCCGACTCTCACATCTTTACCTTTTTGCTACTGGAAAAACCATAGCTTTGACTATTCATACCTTTGTCGGCAAAGTAATGTCTCTGCTTTTGAATACATTGTCTAGGTTTGTCATAGCTTTTCTTTCAAGGAGCAAGCATATTTTAATTTCATAGCTACAGTCACTATCCGCAGTGATTTTGGAGCCTAAGAAAATAAAGTATGCCACTGTTTCTGCTTTTTCCCCATCTCTTTGTCATGAAGTGATGGGACCAGATGCCAGTGTTTTGAATACTGAGTTTTAAGTCAGCTTTTTCACTCTCCTTTTTCACCCTCGTCAAGAGGCTCTTTAGTTCCTCTTCACTTTCTGCCCTTAGAGCGGTATCATCTGCATATCTGAGGTTGTTGATATTTCTCCCAGCAATCTTGATTCCTGTTTCATCCAGCCCAACATTTCTCATGATGTACTCTGCATATAAGTTAAATAAGCAGGGTGATAATATACAGCCTTTAGTACTCTTTTCCCAATTTTGAACCAGTCCATTGTTCCATGTCCAGTTCTAACTGTTGCTTCTTGTCCTGCATACAGATTTCTCAGGAGGCAGATAAGGTGGTCTTGTATTCCCATCTATTGGCTATTACAGTGGGGTAGATTAAAATTTGACCCCTGGGTTGGTGAGGAAGATCCTTCACCCAGAGAAGAGTTAGCAATAAGCAGGGCACTCACTGGTCAGGCAACTGTCTCTGAAACTCCTTCCTGATAATTCAGCCTGCAAGTACCTACCAAATTCCTTCAATTTAGCAGGCAATAAAGTTAAAAAAAAAAAAAGACAAGCAAACAAACATTTATTTCCCAGGTGGCCATACCATTTGCAGTTCAATACTGATTCCCTTGGACTTTTCTCAGATCCCGTTAATTGGCCTGGGAGGCCCTCATGCTTTCTGTTTCAGAAAGCCACGTCTTTGTCATCATCCCACCATTATTGCCAAAACTGTCAAGAACCCTAAAGGGTCTGACATTTGCCCTCCTTGTAAACCAAAAAGTTAGCCTGCCATAGTGTTGTGATGAAAGCTTGTGATTCCTTGGTCAAAGATGAGGTTTATTACAGCACTAGCAACAACCTGAGCATCAGCATTTTTATATCAGTTCCCAGTTCCCATGGGGGGATGAGAGTAGGATCAGGTGACCTCTGTCTGTGCAGTAGGTCATGTTACAGGAGGACCCCAAGCTCAGGGACCCAGGATCTCTTTATAATGCCAGGAAGTATGCCTGCCCTTTGTTCCAGAGAGAGAAACTACCTTCACTTCCAAGGCTGCTTGCTATACAAAACCTTTTAAAAGGAGCAAAGGGTAACTCGATGCTTTGCTCACAGGTGTGCAGAAATATGAGAAACCCTCAGAGAACTGTCTCCATTAGCAAAAAGAAATAACCAGCAACAACAATGGGGGGGGGTGCGGTACTCGAACACCTGGTGACTGGGAATTACGTCCACAACTCCTGCCATCCTGTGGGTTATGTATCTGGACGTATTGGGAGCTGATGACCACACAAATACATTTCCAACCTTCCACAAGAGGTTGTGGAATAAAATTAAAATCCTCACAAGAAGAGGAAGAATCTGAGAATTTCAGACATCGCAGTGACATCAGAAGTCAAGGTGTTTTTTTTTTATACTAGATTAAACACAAGAAGCAGTATGATAGGTATTTGGGGATGCTTTTTACTGATCACTCTATGTGTTTTAAAGTTTTTTGTAATAATTAAAAATGTCTTTAAACAATGTGAAAATAACAGAATTCTCCATTGAAGAGAACACGCTCAAGATAAAAACCTCTAATCGTTGAAGATGGTACAGAATATTTCTCCACCAGAAAATATCTACTGTGGTAAGGAGAAGAAAAATATGTATTTTATCTATAGATATTATTGAAATTTTAGTTTTAGAAATGCTTGATGTATTTTAAATATAGGGACAAAGACCTGGGCTGAAAGAAAATTGAAGAATTGAATTTTATTGGATAGACTTAACTGCTGAAGAGATCTGGCATCTAAACCAAACATCACTAAGATTCCAGTGTTCACTGAGAACAAGGAGAAGAAGGAGCTTGCAAATGTTTACAGCAGAGGTTGCTTCCAGATAACAAATGGAGCAAAAACAAACTGACTGTAAGAGGACTCTAGTCATTCGTTCTTTCATTATCAACCGAGTATCACCACTGGGCTCGGTGAGTTTATCTAAAAAAAGAGAACAGGTTTAAAGATTTATTTTTTAAGAGAAGGGGAATAAACTCATCATCTTCAGTATTTTTCTTAAAATTATATTATCCTTACATTGTGATAGTTCTTAATTAGGATTTAAACATATTTACAGAAAGGAAGTAGAGAATGAAATCTGAAAGGGGACATGTACAGGTGACACAGGTCTGAACTGATTCAGATCAAATGAAATGATACCTCATCAAGCTTGGGAAATGGTTAGAAAAGTAGCTAGTAACTCTCTGCATGGGCCATCAGCAGACCGTAAGTGAGTCGTGGGAAAATTAACCTAACCTATGATTATAAAATGGTCCCCTCCAAATTATTTAAATCATTAGAAATCCTGGAAATAGAATCCTTACTGCCCTGTTCCTCTGACCCCTGTTTTATAACTGCCACAACCCCATATCCCAGGAAAGACAGAGAAGGGTCAATAGGCTCTAAATTAAGAATTAATGGAAAGACTAAGATCCCTTAGAAAGATGATCACTGAGAAAGGGTATTATCAAAATATGTAGAATCTTGATGAAGCCCAGGAGTGCTGTGTAGGTCTGTGCCAGCTGCGCCCAGCAGGGCAGCAGGTGAGGGCACACATAGTGAGGGGGAGGGAGCCGGGAGGAGACCCAGCTGGGACTGAAGCTGTGCTCTGTTCACTGGGCTGTGCACTCGCTCCAAAAAGGGAGTGCCCATTCCTCCACTTGAGTGCCCAGAGGGCGTGGTTTTCCTTACCCGCTTACAGCCCTGTCTGCTAGCTGTGGCTCTCGAGTGAGAGCATCTCAAATCCTGGAATGTTTCAGGGCATCCCTTGAAATTCTATGAAAGTAGTTTAAAGACAAATAAAAGATGACATTACTTTAAACAGTGGGTAGTAAACATATGGAACTCATTATCCTCAAGATGTTGCGTAGTTTACAAATATAAATAGGATAAAGAAAGATTCAGATAAATTCATGCTTGTTAGATTCATATGAGCTGCTAGAGCATTGTTAGAAACACACAGGGAACGTCTCCAAATGCTTTCAGGGAAAACAATGTGTTTGTCTGCGAAATGTCCTGGAGTACCAGTGCCACGGATTGAACAGGCAGCTCTCTGACTCTCCAAGTTTCTCAGCACCCACAGCACCCAGGTTAGATTTTAAGTAACTGAGGGCTAAGCTTCTGTATCATAAGGATGTCCTTTACATGAACAAATTTCATAAAAATTTTTCTCAGTGGTGGGTATGAAGTTTCATGTGATCCTAAACCTTTTCTTGAGAACTTGGAATTGTCATGACAAATGTACATTTTGTACTGGGCTGTAAGAGAGTGCTGTGTTAGAACCCAACTCAGATGTGTGGCACTATTTGACTCTCACCTAGACCCACAGACTTATTGTGGTTGTGCTTTTCATTTCTTTCAGTATTTGAGCTTCCTTTACATAAGATTTTTTAAATCTTCTCTCCTGTTCTTCAGGCTTCTCTTTTCAGCCTTGTGAGTGGGCTTGCAGGGAAAACCCTTTTACTCCTAATATGCAGCTCCCACCTCTTTGACTTCAGAGCAAAGCGCCCAACTCCCTTCTGTATCATGTCATCTCAGCTGTGCAACAGACCTCCCCTTAACTCACTGCAACCCTCAGAGACCAGTCTGCACCTTTAACAAGCTTAACTGAAGCGTGGGGAGTAACAGAGGAGAAGGACATCGTAGCACCTTTGCTAGATTTGGCTCCCCGGTCCCCCAACCTCTGGGATCTAGTCTGAGGTGAAAGCTAATATAATAGAAATAAAGTGCAAAATAAATGCAATGCACCTGAATCGTCCTGAAACCATCCCCTCTGCCTCCAGGTCCATGGCAAAATGGCCTTCCACAAAACCAATCCCTGGTGCCAAAAAGTTGGGGACCCCTGAGCTACCAGATGGGCTTACCCCAAACCCAGCGAGGCTCAGACCCATTCTGAGTCCTCCACAACAATTTGCCTGTGTAGCTCCCATCCCTGTCCTGCTCAGGCTGACCCCAGAAGCAGGTCAAGGTATCCACAACTCCAAGCTCAAGCCCACTGCCGAGCTCCAGACATGGGAAGGAGGTGTTTCCTTCCCCCAGTTTGGAGCCCGCTTCTCCAGTTATCATTGGTCCAGCGACTGATTACTTTTCCTAAGATGACAGACCAACAGAATCATGAACTTGTCTCATGGTTCCCTGTAGGATAATGCATCAAAACACACCAGTACAGTATCAATACATTCTAGATTATTTGACCTTAGGTCGCGGAGTTGGACATGGCTGAGCGCCTTCCCTTTCAATTTTCACTTTCATGCAGTGGAGAAGGAAATGGCAACCCACTCCAGCGTTCTTGCCTGGAGAATCCCAGGGACGGGTGAGCCTGGTGGGCTGCTGTCTATGGGGTCACAGAGTCGGACACGACTGAAGCGGATTAGCAGCAGCAGCAGCAGCCCACAGACAGGGCTTCCCAGGTGGCGCTAGTGGTAAAGAACCTGCCTGCCAATGCAGGGCGTAAGAGACTTAGGTTTGATCCCTGGGTAGGGAAGATCCCCTGGAGCAGGGCATGGCAACCCACTGTAGTATCCTTGCCTGGAGAATCCCATGGGCCCTGGGGAGCTGGTGGGCTACAGTCCATGGGGTCACAAAGAGTGGGACACGACTGAAGCCACTTAGCACACACACAGCCCACAGACATGAACAGTCTAGGCCCGGTTGAGGCCTACCAAGGGCATTTCTGTCCTTTGCGGGGCTGTCCACTAGTGACATGCAAACTTGCCTACTCCTCCTCCACACAGTCTCCAGATTTTGCTTCTGAACAAGGGTGTACACAGATCTCCAAATGAATTAGTGATACTTTATAGGCACAATAAAGCCTAAATTCACTCTTTGACGATAAATGTTTATCAAGGGAAATACAATGTGCAGAGATGTAATTTTTCAGGTTACAAAACAGATATTTGTTGTTGAGTTATAAAACAAAGATGTTTAGCAACTCAGAGTCACCCTGATTGAAAATCACCAATTCAGAACAAGACCTTTGCTTAGATTTGACACCTAAATGACTCATTCTGTTGATTTTCCGAAAATAAGAGAACAGTCTACCCTGAAGGTGAATTCTAGCTGTCATCTCTAGGGAGGAAAAAACTGACTATAGCTTTTAAATCCCTTTTCTCCATCCTCTGTCCATCAAGTTTTCAAAGATCTTTAAGGCTAAGTTTTAGTGCAATCTCCCCCTTAGGTAAGTGTCTTTTAATAGATTCTAAAACACACTTATTTTATCTTATTCATTTTAATTTTTACATTTCAATTTAATTTTTACATTTCAACATCTCTGAAATCAGGATGCAATCCATGACAGTCACACTTTAACAATCACACTTTGCCAAGCAGTGCTCATGACATAGTTGCCTACATCCATGAGAAATTAGTCCATTAAAAAATGAACCTACTGAAAATATCATGACTTGGCTGTTCCCATCAGGGCCTGATGGGACAACTGCAGAGCTTCAGGCAGCAAATCGTTTGAGGCTATCTGAGACAGTATAAACCTGTTGTCTGAAAACCTTCCAGCACCTCCCAGGAGGATTCATAAAGCTCCACATTTAAAACATGCATAATGGGTGTTACTGGTTTGGGAAAAGTTGTTGAGCTAAAAATGGAACCCTTTTAAGAAATGCTGCCTCACCCGTGCTCTTGGTGGCATGGTGTCTGTAGAAAATCACAGATACCAGTTACTGATTCAAAAGTGATTCAAAACAAAAGCCTCTACATGTACAGAAGTTTCAGAGAATACTTTTGAACCAAAATATAGTTTATTTGCAATGTTGTTTTAATTTCTGCTGAAAAGCAAAGTGATTCATTTATGCATATATATACATTCTTTTGCATATTCATCTCCGTTATGGCTTATCATAGGATATTGAATATAGTTCCTTGTTCTATATTGTAGGACCTTCTCGTTTATCCATTTTGTTTGTAATAGTTTGCATCTGCTAATCTCAGCATCCCCCGCCACCTTGACAACCACAAGTCTCTTGTCCATGTCTGTGAGTCTGTTCCTGTGTCGTAGATATATTCATTTGTGTCATATTTTAGAGTCCATGTATAAGTGATATCAGATGATATCTGTCTTTCTCTTTCTGACTTACTTCATCTAGCATAATAATCTTCAGGTCCATGCTACTGCAAATGGCACTATTTCGTTTTTTAAGGCTGTGTGTGTGGATCTCATCATCATTATTCATTCATCCGTGATGGGCATTTAGGTGGTTTCCACGACTTGGCTGTTGTGAATAGTGCAGCCATGAACACAGGAGTGCATGAATCTTTTTGAATTAGAGTTTTGTCCACATATATGCCCAGGAGTGGGATGGCTGGATCGTATAGCAACTCTAGTTTTAGTTTTTTGAGGAACCTCCGTACTGTTTTCCATAGTGGCTGTACGAACTTACATTCCCACCAACATTGTGAAAGGGTTTCCTTCTCTCCATGCCCTCTCCAGCATTTGATATTTGTAGACCTTACAGTAAGGACTGTTCTGACTGGTGTCAGAATGGTTTGATTTGCCTTTTTTTAATAGAATACTTTGTGTGCACCCTGAGTTGCCTAGTTGTGTCTGACTCTTTGCAACCCCATGGATTGCAGCCTGCCAGGCTCCTCTGTCCATGAAATTTTCCAGGCAAGGATACTGGAGTGGGTTGCTATTCCCTACTTCAAGGGATCTTCCCAACCCAGGGATCAGACCTGCATCTTCTCCATGGGCAGGCAGAGTCTTACCTCTGAGCCACCAGGCAAGGCCTATGAAATACTTAGCTGATTTATTTTGATTAATTTACCCTCTTCAGCATGCAAAAGAGTGACAAAAGCTTCTTTTAAGTCTATGGTCTCAAATAACTCATTCTGAGCTATAAGAAAGCCTGAAGTCACAGTTTGACAGTGTTTCCCTCCCCGACCCCCAGCTTAGACACCTGTAAATGAATGGTTCATGTGACTGAAGAGTGTCCTCACCTGGCTGTGCTCTGTTTAAGTAGACTGTGCATAATACCAGTTCTGGCCGGAGGATGTGGATGGCAAGTGACTTGTGTTACTTTGCAACCCAAGCACAGGAAAACTAGGTCTTGATTGCTGGTCACTTTTCTCGCCTAGTAGACCGTGAACCTCTCATAGAGACGATGGCGCCTTTATCACTCATGGCTCCCGAGTGACCAAGTCGAACAGAAGCCTCAAGGGACCCTGAAACAAACTTCTGTTGTGTAAGCCCCTGGTGTGTGGGGTTTGCTTTCGCCACACCCTGAGTCTAGCATATCCTTACTGTAATGTAGCCTATAATAACCAATGATAGCTTACACTTGGTGAGATACAGTCCAGGCGTACTTGGTGGTGTGCGAGTGCTCAGCCAGCACTCATGGGGGTGAGAGGAGTCCTCAACGTGTAGTATTCGTCTGTTTTTGTGGTGTGGTGTAAACACTCCATCATGTCCAATTTTGAGTTATCAATGTGACATCAACCAGCTTTCTAAATTCCAGCAAATTTAATAATTGACTCCCATGAACCAATATAAGTGGACTCCAGCATGCCACCAGACATACGCTACAAACATCCCCAGTTTACATCTTCTCATAGAATATCTCTTGGTTTTTAACACCCAACTTCACAGAACGTACATCACTCTCAGCATATCATTTTGAGGCTGATATTTTTATGGGGAACATATATGTTTACATACTCAAACCTCAGTAGAACGTTTTTAAAAAGCAAATATGCAGGGAAAATAACTGTTAGTCAGCATCATGTGCACAGACTTTTAAAAGTGCACATCATCAATAAAGATGAGTTTCTGTGTCACTGGTACTAAGATGTGAAACTGATACTAAGAGCAGCTGGTAACTTCTCTGTCCATTCTTTTATAATCAATAAGCTTGCTTAGTCATTTTATATCATACATGTCATTTGTTACTTACATGTACACATCTTACTATGGTTTCATTACGTTTTCAGAAGTTTGTTGGTGGTTTAGGGCCGATGTGTGACACATTATAATTTTTCCCATTTGAAATAATGGGAAACAGGAGTCCAGTCAGTTTGTTTCATGTACAACAGCTGATTGTCAGTAATGAATTACTGTTGTGAGGTGGGAGAGGTCGATTATGTAAATTCTAAGATCTTTAGGTCTTATGAGCTTCCATATGAATTTGATGACATCTATTTGCCTACTCGGGGAATTTTTGGCATAATTCTTGGTTTATAGTTGTGTTCCAGATGGACAGTACTGCCGGGGAGCTAAGTTGTGGATGGCTGAAGCAAAGAATTCCTACATTTATAATATAGTTAAAAATATATGGTACAACATTAGCTACTATCTATTCTGAGGTGGGAAACAGGGTGGAATCTAATTAGTTCTGATTCATTGATGCAAAATAAATCAGTCACCATTGAGAAGATGGTTAACAGCCTTTGCTAGTTCATGTGCTCAAATGTCTTTCCTTTGGACTGAAGCTTCCATCTTTTGACCTTCTCAATCCTGAGGAGTCAGAATGAGACCGAGACCCTTCTCGAGACGTCTCCCAGCACTGTCATTTCCCCCACTCCTTTCATCCTGGGTAATGTCAATCTGCAGAGATGTGAAAAGGCCATTTAAGGCAAGTTCACCTATTAAAATATACTTTTCTGCCTGTCACAGGGTCTGACATTTTCCTGATAGTGCCTTATCCTTTTGTGTCCTGAAGATGTGCAGTCTTACAGATTCCCTGGGGAAAGGTAGCACCTTAAATTCTTTACTGTCTATTTCAATGGAGGATGTTAAGACAATTAGTTGAGGTCAAAGCCCTGAGAGAAAACATCGAAGTAACCTCTTAGGGAAATGCATGTTCTAAGAAGGGAAAAGATGGGTAAGAAGGGACTAAAACATACTTCATTTCCTTGTTAGTGTAATTTGGCATTCTTAAGACTTTGCGGACATTTACCCTAAGAGACCATGTTATCACTGCTCTAGCTGAAAAATTTGAAAATGTGTCGGACTCTTTGTGACCACAGACTATAGCCCACTAGGCTCCCCTGTCCATGGACTTCTCAGGCAGGTATACTGGAGTGGGTTGACGTCCTTCTCCAGAGGATCTTCCTGTCCCAGGGATGGAGCCTGGGTCTCTGGCATTGCAGGTGGATTCTTTACCATCTGAGCCACCAGGGAAGGAGACGCCAATCCAGCTCCACACAGATTTCATACTCCCTCACAGAATAAATGTTGGCCAGGGAACAGAGCCAAATTATGGTTTTCAAATGGCTTCACAAGGCTCCTTTCCTTGTATATATGAACTTTGTGATTCCATGCATGGGGTAGTATTGAATCTTATTCTCCTAATGCGCTGTGTGCCCTTGCCTAGGCGAATAGGCAAATACCTGCAAGTCCCTCAGCGCTTTCATCTGCATTGTAGATTCCACAGCCTGGCTTCTTTGAATGACCTGTGACAAGTATCATCAGTATCTCTTTGAAATATATTGAGGGGCTTCCCTGGTGGCTCAGTGGTTAAGAAGCCGCCTGCCAATGCAGGGGACATGAATTTGATCCCTGATCCAGAAACAAAGATCCCTCAAGCCGCAGGGCAACTAAGCCCATGCACTGCCACTCCTGAGCCCGAGCTCTAGAACCCAGGTGCCGCAACTACTGAAGCCCATGTGCCCTAGAGTCCGTGCTGCTCAGCAAGAGGAGCACCGAGATGAGAAGCCTGTGCGCAGCACCTAGAGAGGAGCCCTGCTTGCTGTAGCTGGAGAAAGCCTGGGTGCAGCAACAAAAAGACCCTGCACGGCCAAAAATACAATGAATTAAATAATAATTTTCAAAATGCATCATTTGATGCATACTTTAAAAAAAGGGAAATATTTCGTATATTGAACAGAATCTCAGGCCCATCCCTTACCTACTAAGTCAGAATCTGCTTTTTGATCCATCCCCAGATAATCAAAAGGCACACTGACATTTGAGGAGACTTGCCAGCAGTACTCAGAAAGCCAAGGAAGCTCTAAGGACTTCTTGACTGTCTCTCAAATGAGCACTTCGTAGGTATCTGTGCTTGGTGCTTTGCAGACATCTGACGGTTTTGTTTACCACTGAAGAGAACACCTGTGGTCCTCTTTCTTGCTAAGTCGCTTCAGTTGTGTCCGACTCTGCAGGCCTGCGGACCACAGCCCGGCGAGGCTCCTCTGTCCATGGGATTCTCCAGGGAAGAATACTGGAGGGGTCGCCATGCCCTCCTCCAGGGGAGCTTCCCTGCCCAGGGACCAAATCCTTGTGGCCAGCATCTGCTGCACTGGCAGGAGGCTCCTTTACCTGTGGTGCCCTGGTCTCCAGGACTACACACAGTTGACTGCGTGGCTCGTAAGAGTCGAGGCTATTCAGGAATGACTGATCAGAGTTCCAGCCTGTTTGCGCTGGATACTTCGCCTGGTATATGACAAAGCCTTCTTCTCTATATTCAGTTTGCTTCAGGGTTACTGTGGAGAACTTGGGCCTCAAGTTCTCTCTGTATTTCTATGCTGTACATACAACCTGTCCAATAATAGTGCTAATCACACAGAGACATTCTTTGTTAGTTGACCGTTTAATACTATGATCATTTCATATCTAAGGCACTTTAATGTTTGAAAGAATTCTGTATTGCTTAAAGCACTGTGTAGTCCTAGAATCATAACATCTCAGGGTTTTTACACGAGGCTTCAGGATATCTTAAATACGCATCCCATTTGCTGCTAGACACACAACAACTGGTCCTCTTCCCTCTATTTGAACATTTCTAATGACGTGACAGACAAATACCGCTGAAATTGCACAGTTCGGATTGAGCCTTGAACCCACACCTGGTCTCAGGACCTAATGAAGCCCAGGTTCTTTATGTCTCATTGAAGAAAGAATTCAGTGAGAGACAAAGTGATAGGTTAAGAAGTGGATTTATCTACAGAGATAGACATCTGTTAGAGAGAATGCGGTCTGTCTCAAAAGGTCAGAGTAGTGTTGAAATATGGAGTGGTTCGTTTTTGTGAGCTGGGTAATTTCATAGGCTAATGAATGGGAGGATTATTCCAACTATTTTGGAGAAGAGGCAGGGACTTCCAGGAATTGGACCATTGCCCACTTTTTGGCATTTTGTGGTCCGAACTGTCATGGGCCTGGTGCGTGTGTCATTTAGCATGCTAGTGTATTACATACAGTAGTGAGGCTCGAGGTCCACTGGCAAGTCAGATCTTCCGCCATCTTGCATCTAGTTGGTTGTAACCAATTTATGTCATATAACCTTTGACTATGTCACTCTTTTAAAGGGTAAGCCCTGTCCCATTGGCTCTTGTTTCACCTCCTCCTAGTTTTGAATAGTTGTAATTCATGAAACTTCTTTCTCACACTAGATTAAAATTTATTATCTAGTTGTCTTTATAATTATTTGTTCATTGCAGTGATTAATTCTACATTATATTTCCCTTAGCTGGTTGATGTATTCTTTCTTGTTGCTAAGAAAATTGGGAGCCAAGACACAGAAATATTATAGCACAGTTCCAAAGGCCATCAGAAAGCACATGAAAGAAACCAAGACGAGAAACTCTCCTTTCTTTCTAATTTATGGTTCTATTCACCAGACTGTCTGCCAAGAAACACTGCTCTGTGACCAACACTATGATAATAACGCAAGCAAAAACATCAGTTCCTGGGAAAGCTCATGGATCAGGGTGTGGTAAAAATCCAGAAACTGTGTCCCTCCCTTTCGGGGTCAGGAATCTGGCAGCCACCCTGGGGTAGGATCTGTGGCCAGAATCCAGCGTGGGGAGCTGATGTGCTCCCACAGGGAGAGCTGACTCTCTGGCAGCTGGCAGTTCCCCTTTGTGAAATGGGTGTTCCTGGCACGCCATGAAAGTCCTCCCGCCCTCCACACTCTTTTTTCTCTCCACCTCCGCATTCCACACCCTGCAGCACACACCCTCCCACGCCTACATCAATAAAACCCCTCCCTAGGATACCTTCTGCACACACACATGCCCCCACAGCTTCCTCTGCAAACATGCCCACGCCCCTCTAGGAGGCCCACCAGGCAGCCCCAGGCTTTCTGTCTCATGCCCTCATTCTCGCTCCCACTCAGCCTCCGCAGGGCACCTTATACCACACTTACCACCCTTACCTCCAGTTCTCACATCATTTCTGTTTTACTTCGGGATTTTCCTTCACCTCATCCCAGCTCAGCCCGCTAGGCTCCCAGGGCCTGGGAAGGCTGGCCCTGTACTCTTGCTCCACACATGTGTCAGCTGGAGCTGTCACAGGCAAGAGAGTAGTCAGCCTGCGTGTGCCTGCCTGTTCTTCTCCCATAGCCAGTCTAAGACGGAGGATGGCAAGGAGCTGGCAGTCAGTCCTATTTCTGGAAACTGCAAGAACTCTGTTGTTTTCCCTCTTGAAATGACTGGAGGGACAGGGCTGGCTCTATCATCCCTCCTTCCCTCTAACTCTGTAGCAGGCTTTTCCGACCCTCCTTCAGATGCCCTTACCTTATGGGGCCCGGGGGTCACATCTGTCGCATCCTGTTCATTGCAACCAATCACTCAGGGTAGGAGACCCTACAGAGGTTATAAAGGGCAATGAAAGAGGGGAATTAGTTTGATCATGTTTAACCAGATCTTTAGACTTCCCTGGTGGCTCAGACGGTAAAGCATCTGTCTGCAATGTGGAAAACCTGGGTTCGATCCCTGGGTCAGGAAGATCCTCCGGAGAAGGAAATGGCAATCCACTCCAGTACTATTGCCTGGAAAATCCCATGGACAGAGGAGCCTGGTAGGCTACAGTCCATGGGGTCGCAAAGAGTCGGACATGACTGAGCGACTTCATATTCACACTCACATTCATTTAGATAATTTAAATATATGCTAGTCTTCTGGAATCTACCTACAGTTATAATACTGAAAAAAAAAGTGCTGAATCAATGAAATACAGCATGTATCAGTTTACAGTACTTCTATGCTTGTACTACCTGATATCTTCACTAGGATTTTAAAGTGGCGTTCTTGGGCAAATGATTTGCCACAGTTGCTTCGGTTTCTTATTTTTCCTGGTGAGGCAGATGGTAGTTTGGCTAAATAAATCTTAAGGACAATAGGCATCCTTTATTCCTTCTATACTAAGAACTCTTGAATTTTTAATAACAGCTGGTGTTTACATCAACTAAATATTAAGCAATAGCCTACCACATTGCGTTGGACATTAAACAAGCAAGTAAAATAGATATTGTTTTTGTTCACTGAAACTTTACTGTCTAAAAAAAGATATCAATAGGACAAAAAAAATGTGAATAAATAGCCAGAAACAGCTTTGATCACTTTCTTTTCACATTAAAAGGAAAAAAAATTATGAGCCTGTGTTTTCCAAAGAATAAAGTCCTAACATAAATTTGGTATTCAAGTACCTACTGATTTGAGTCCCGCGCTCTTCTTCCATTTTCCCCACCAATATAGTACTCTACACACTGGACTCATTGCTTCATAAACATCATCTGTGCTTTCCCACACACTCCTGGGGTCCTGTCAGTTATACATCCCTCACAGTTTCCAGCCACCAAGTCACATGTCATTTTATAGTTGTTGAATAAATATTTGCTGAAGGTAAGCTTCATGAGAATAGTGCAGTTGTATATGGGGGTAGGGGGGCAGAAGTAGAACTTGGCAGCTCCTGGAATTAAAGAAAGGTACGTCATGCCCTCTGAACTTTCACGGTGCCTGCTGTTTCCTTACATTAAGCCATCGCCCTTTAAGTGTTCTTATTCACCAACACTGTTTTTTCCGTTGCCATAACTGCCCAATAATGTTAATACTTTTCATGGCTTTAATATGTGCTTATTCAGCTCCACATGTCCAGGCTTCACATATCCTTGGACTGGGTCTTACCAGAGACTTAACAGGTTGCTATTGCCACATGTATCCAAAACACACAGAAAACAACTCAGCACAGTACAAGTGGAGACTAGAACCAGACCCCCACAAACTAGCTAATTCATCCTCACTTCAGTCCATCGTAGAAACACTGTTTTCAGGGGCATATAAACATTCACTTTTCCTTAATTTCTTCCCTCCAAGGGAACAGTTCATCTCTCCCATCTTCTTAATGCTTTGGTGCATTTTGTTGCTTCCTGTTTTATTTAATATCTATATTTATTAATTTAATACTGATAATAGAGTTACATTTATAAACGGGGCACAGTAAGAAATTAAAGATGATTTAACAATAGAACAGTTACAATAGTATATTTTAGTAAAAGTTGTGTGAATGTGGTCTCCCTCTTAAAATAGCTAAGGTTTTTCTGTCTTCACTGAGTACTTATCATGTACTATGGCTATAACTTTTGCAGTTTGAGGCGCCACCACAAAACTAGCATGAATTTTTTTTTCCTGCCTCACAATCTCACAGGTAGAAGGTTCATTCTTACCATAGGTGTTAGGACCCTTTGCATATGATTGTGTTCTCTCCTTATTAAGTCAAGAACTCTCACTTTTTCACTTAAAAGAAGCACTCTATGGCTTCGGTATACTCGAATTGCGGGCATCACTGCTTTTGCGCCTTGGGGCCATCAAGTAAACGAAGGGTTACTTGCACAGGGGCACAGCTGCAGCAACAGCCACCGCTGTTGGTCTGATCACCCAGGTGGCCTCTCCATGACAAGCAGGAGGGACGTGCTGAACAAAGGGATGACCCACGTCCCGGGCAGGATGCAGCTGGATGACGACAGACTGTCACTCTGCTCAGAAGGGCACACAATTTAAAGCGTATGAGTTGTTTATTTCTGGAGTTTGCCATTTAACGTTTTTGTGCCTTGGTCGACCATGGGTAACCACAGAAAACATAACCGTGGGTCAGGGGGGACTACTGTACTCTTTTTAACCATTAATGTCAATGTCTGCCTTTTCCTAACCAACACTTTTAAAAAATAAGAATCATAAGAGAGCAATTTTAATTTCATCTCACCCACTTGACCACCTTATATCATGAGTTAGAGGTATTTACAAACTGTGAAATGGCTCATAAGGGAATAATGAAAGAGAAGAAAAAGTTTTGAAAGTTCTATGAACTAGATGATCAGGTCATGAACAGATGAGAGCTTTTTAAAAAACTGTATATTTTGTGAATCTTTAGTAATATATCACAAGGAAATTCTGAGTTTTTAGTAGAGTAAGTAAAAAGTTCCTTGGACTGCAAGGAGATCAAACCAGTCACTCCTAAAGGAAATCACTCTGAATATTCACTGGAAGGACTGATGCTGAAGCTCTAATTCTTTGGCCACCTGATGCAAAGAGCCAACTTATTAGAAAAGACCCTGATGCTGGGAAACATTGAAGGCAGGAGGAGAAGGGGGCAACAGAGGATGAGATGCTTGAATGGCATCATCGACTCAATGGACATGAGTTTGAGCAAGCTCCAGCAGATGGTGAAGGACAGGGAAGTATGTTGCAGTCCATGAGGTCTCAAAGTGTCTGACACAACTCAGCAACTGATCAATAATAGCAAAGTAAACAGAATTTTAGTTTCTTACACCAGATACTTTAGAATTTAAGCTTTGGTGTTTGGGGTTTTTTGGGTGTTTTGTTTCGGGTTTTTTTTTTTTTTTCTGTCTTCAGCAATATTTAGTAGAGATAGCAGATCTTCCTGTTGGAAACGTTTCTACATTAAGCAGAAAGATTTGCCTTTTACTCCATGTGATCCACTGTCGACCACAGGAGGCACATCTGAAGCCGCACATCAAACCTCTGAAAGAGTCTGTACAGCTAAGATAAATAAAACTTTGGATACCTCAGTTCAGTTCAATTCAGTCGCTCAGTCGTGTCCGACTATTTGCGACCCCATGAATCGCAGCACGCCAGGCCTCCCTGTCCACCAACTCCCGGAGTTCACTCAGATTCATGTCTATCGAGTCAGTGATGCCATCCAGCCATCTCATCCTCNACGGACCTTAGTTGGCAAAGTAGTGTCTCTGCTTTTGAATATACTATCTAGGTTGGTCATAACTTTTCTTCCAAGGAGTAAGCGTCTTTTAATTTCATGGCTGAGGTCACCATCTGCAGTGATCTGGATACCTAGCAGGACTTTAATGACTGATACAAACAAAAAGTCTAAGAACTTAAGCTTCAATTTAAAAATAATTGAACAAAGCTTTGAGGGTTTAAGTGTGAGGCTAGAGTGGTGAAACGGTAGGGCAAACCATTTTGAGGGGATGGAGGGGAATTGAAATTCTGGGAAGCACTGTAAAACAAAGAGCCAGAGTTCTGAAAGTAAATTCATAATTGTCTGGGGCTGGAGGGTGAGGTGGGCTGGATGGAGAGATTCGGGTGATGGCTGAGAGATGTGGGATTTCTCTTTGAAGTCATGAAAGCTGTCTAAAATTGATGGGGGTGATAGATAACACAACTCTGTGACAGTTCTAAAAGCCACTGAATTGTAACTTTAAATGGGTGAGTTGAATGCTATGTGAATTGTATCTTAATTGTTAAAAGACAGAGAGAGACAGAGTCAGTAAGGTTTGAGAATTTAATCCAACTCATTCTAATCTGACTCATTCCACTCCAATTTTGAAACCATTCTTTTCTTTCTTAATTAATTCTTAATTGGAGTATAGTATATGCTTTACAGTGATGTGTTATGTTCTTCTGTACAACCAAGTGAATACGCTGTGTGTATACATAAGCCTCGCTCCCGCCCTCTCCCCATCCCACCCACAAAGTCATCACGGAGCGCCGAGCTGAGCTCCGTGTGCGATAAGGCAGCTTCCCAGCAGCGCCTGTGTTACACGTGGTGACGTAAGCACGTCAGCGCTGCTCTCCCAGTGCGCCCCGCTCGCCCCTTCCCTTCCATTCTCTATCTGCATCTCTGTTCCTACCATGGAAATAGGACACTAGTGAAACCATTTTTTTTTTTTTTATAAGTATACAAATCTTAACTTCTGTCAGGAAAAATGTAGAAGGTATCTGAGTTCATATTGTTTCTTCTGTGGAACAAACAGGGGCTTGAATAGCAAGCTACCATATCTGATTCAATTTCTGTGTATTTTTCAATAAGTTTAAGAAAATAGAGGTGTTGTTGCAGGATTAAATATAAAATTTAGAAAACAAAAGTAAAAGGAAATTCACATAATGATGTAAGTAATTTAAAAATTGTGCCATAGACTTCCAAAAGCAAGGAAAAAAAGATGGAAGGAAACACACCAGATTTGAACCCCAGCTCTGCAGCTTTCTAGCTGGATGATGTTAGGCAAAATGCTAACCACTCCAATCTTTGTTTTTCTCCTTTATAATGGAGGCTTTTATAATATGCAGGGTTATTCTGAAGATTAGAGATAATGTGTAAAATTGCCTGGCAAATAGAGGGCATTGAATTATTGAATAGAGGGTAGTAATTATTATTATAAAAGACACATATTAAATGCCTATCATGGGCCCAACATCTCATTCATGTTATTTTATTAATCCTGAGAAAATGTGCAGCAGTCAGAATAAGCTTGGTTATACTGCAATAACAGACAACGTCAAAGTCTCAGTGGCTTAAAAAAAACTCAAAGACTTACTTCTTACTAAGTTCACAAATCCATCACAGGTTGGCTTCAGGCTTTGCTCCGTGCTACCTGGCGTGCTGCGATTCATGGGGTCGCAAGGAATCGGACATGACTGAGCGACTGAACTGAGCTGGACTGAACCCTTAGTCTAGGACTCACTTGAAGAGCTAGCATGATCTGAGATAAATAATGCACCTGCAGGACAGGAGATGAGGGTTCCATCCCTGGGCCGGGAAGATCCCCTGGAGAAGGAAATGACAGCCCACTCCAGTATTCTTGCCTGGGAAATCCCATTATCAGAGGAGCTGGGTGGGCAACAGTCCATGGGGTCGCAAAAGAGTCAGATATGGCTTAGCAACTAAATGACAACAAATGATCTGAAGTATTTCCGATCATATGGCGAAGGTAAAAAAGAACGTGGCATATAACACACAGATCCTTGAAAAGTATGCCTGGAGATGACTGTTGTTACTTTTGTTTCCATTTCACTGGCTAAAGAAAGTCACATGGCTATATCTCCCTTCAATGGAGCAGGAAATTACATTTTTACCCTGTGCATAGCCAATGACAAAACAATGTCTGTCAACAATCTTAAAAACAATATTTATCAAGAATCACAATCTTATGAGGAATATTTTTATTGTCAATTTTAAAATAAGAAATTGAGGCAAAAGGAACTTGCCTACAGCTGTTTAACTAGGAAGTGGCAGAATAAGAGATTCAAACCCATCTTGTGTTTCCGGATCATTCCAGCCAGACCCTGAAAACTGAAAATATTCTACCTACAAGGATATGTGAATATGTCTTCCTCCCCACACTCATAGAAAAATATGCACATTTCCTTTGGGAACAAATTGATACTGCCTCCTTAGAAACCAATTTGGAACAAAAACATTAAGAATCATACACTGTTCACATACCCTTTGACCTAGTATTCCCAGTTCTGGGAATTTTCCTAAGGGAATCATTCCAGGAAGATTAAAAAAAATACATACTTATGGAAAAATCTTTTGTGACATTGTAAAGAACTGGAAAGAATCTACATTCTCAATAATAGGAAGAGTCAAAGCATTATTGATTATACACACATTAATTATAATAATAAAGCTGTTGCTTTATAATTTTGAAGACCATGTAATAACATGGGGTAAAAGCTTTTGATTGACATAATGTTAAGTAAAAAGCAAAGTAAAATGGCTTTTACTGTATCACAACTCTGTGACACATTTGTGTGGCAAAACTACACACTCCACATTTGTTCTCTCTTTTCTCCTCCTGGTAAAAGAAACCCCACCTCCAGTTTTAGCTGGTCCCAGCCATGGAGGACATTTCCCAGCCTCCTTTGAATCTAGGTATTGCCCCATGACTAGGTTCTTACCAATAGGACATAACCCGAGGATATGTGTACACTCCCCAGTTTTGACCAGAAATGTTCTCCATCCCTTATTTATCTCCCTCAGAGAAGTCAATGGCAACCCACTCCAGTGCTCTTGCCTGGAAAATCCCATGGACGGAGGAGCCTGGTAGGCTACAGTCCATGGGGTCGCTAAGAGTCAGACAAAACTGAGCAACTTTACTTTCACTTTTCATTTTCATGCATTGGAGAAGGAAATGGCAACCCACTCCAGTGTTCTTGCCTGGAGAATCCCAGGGACGGGGGAGCCTGATGGGCTGCTGTCTCTGGGGTCGCACAGAGTCGGACTCGACTGAAGCGACTTAGCAGCAGCAGCAGCAGGAAAGAAATGGTGACAACTGAAGCAGTTGCCTTAGGTTCAAAAATGAAAGTAACACATTAATGGAAATAGGAATTTTTTATTTTTTTGTAAAACTTCTTTAATATAATTCACAGCAAATGCTATGGTTTTTCCAGTAGTAATGTATGGATGTGATAGTTGGGACTATAAAGAAAGCTGAGCGCCGAAGAATTGATGCTTTTGAACTGTGGTGTTGGAGAAGACTCTTGAGAGTCCCTCAAACTGCAAGGAGATCCAACCGGTCCATCCTAAAGGAAATCAGTCCTGAATATTCTTTGGAAGGACTGATGCTGAAGCTGAAACTCCAATACTTTGGCCACCTGATATGAAGAACCGACTCATTTGAAAAGACCCTGATGCTGGGAAAGATTGAGAGCGGGAGGAGAAGGGGATGACAGAGGATGAGATAGTTGGATGGCATCACCTACTCAACGGACATGAGTTTGGGTAAACTCCGGGAGTTGGTGATGGACAGGGAGGCCTGGCGTGCTGCTGTCCATGGGGTTGCCAAGAGTCAGACACGATTGAGAGACTGAACTGAAAACTTCTTTAATATAGTTTTCGTTATTTTTAAAAGGTAAGAAAGTGTTTTAGCTATAGTCTTAATGTCATTAATAATCAAAACTTAAATATTGCCTTTCTAAAAGGAAAATAGATCTCCTATTTGTGGAGCTATTTGAGGAAAACCTAAAACATGTTTCAGCTGGCTTCTAGTGGCTTCCCTGGTGGTGCTAGTGGTAAAGAACCCACCTGCCAGTGCAGGATAATAATAGACAAGGGTTCAGTCCCAGATCGGGGAAGATCCACTGGAGAAGGAAATGGCAACCCACTCCAGTATTCTTGCCTGGAAAATCCCATGGACAGAGGAACCTGGCGGGGTACTTTCCATGGGCTCGTAGAGTTGGACACGACTGAAGCCACTTAGAATGCATGTAAGTGACATTTTTGCTCCAGTCTGGGCAGTTTACAATTTTGAACCACTAGGAATGATTAGGAACATGACTGGAAAGGACTATGGATGCAGAAGGCATGCCGCAGTGTTAGGGGTACAGATACCAAGAATCTGTACTGCCCTGGGGCAACATGAGACTATCAGGCTGTGGCGGGGGGAGGAGAGGCGGTGATACCATCAGTACAGGTTATTAAGGAAGAAAATGGGAGAAAGGGAGGGAAAAGAGACAAGCTAGTTACTGTTCAGTTTTACTATGTCTAACACCTTTCCTTTCATAATGCTACTGTGGAACATAGCATTTATTAGTTCAAAGCCCTGTGGTTTGTCTTCAGGGATCAGCATTTTTAAGTCATCTACCAATGCAAAACCTGGCAAATTTTGCATACCTCGAAGAATTCTTTTCTTAAATTGTATTTATGTATGTATTTTTGGCAGTGCTGGGTCTCCATTGCCATGCACAGGTCATCCCTAGCTGCGGTGAGCGGGGGCTCCTCTCTAGTTGAGGTGGGTGGGCCTGTGGTGCTGGCCTCTCTTGCTGCAGAGCGTGGACTCGAGGGTGCACGGCTTTACTAGCTGCGACTCTGGGGCTCTAGAGCACAGGCTCAGTAGTCGTGGCGCACGGGCTTAGTTGCTCTGTGGCCTGTGGGATCTTCCCAGACCAGGGATCAGACCCATGTCTCCTGCATTGGCAGGTACATTCTTTACCACTGAGCCACCAGGGAACCTGCAAACCTGGAAATTCTTTAATAGAGAAGATTGTCACAGCTACCTCTGGTTTTAAAGGAAAAGATTTTAATTTAAGTAGAAGATATGTTGGGCTTCTCAGGTGGCTCAGTAGTAAAGAATCTGCCTGCCCATGCAAGAGACATGGGTTCTATTCCTGGGTGGGGAATATCCCCTGGAGAAAGAAATGGCAATCCAACCTGGTATTCTTGCCTGGGAAATCCCATGGACAGAGGAGATTGGCAGGCTACAGTCCAGGGGGTCGTAGAACACGACTTAGCAGGTAAACCAAACAAAGCTAAAGATATATTGATAGCTATTATTTACTGATCACTTACTATATGCCGGCTATTCCAAGTGCATTATATATTTTAACTCATTAATTCTTCCAAATTCCTATTAAATAGGTATGATTATTTTTATCTCCACTTTACAGAAAAGGAGACTAAGGCACAGAGCACTTAAGCAATTTTCTTAAGTTCACACAACTAATAAATAGATGGAAGTCAAGCAGTTGCTTCAGAATCTGTTTTACCTCCTAGCTACACTCCCTTAATCATTGAATTATTAAATCCAACAAAAATATATAATCAAAACTTCAATTAATGAACTTGCTAACTAGTCTTCTTAGTATATATTTTGTCAGCTTTTCTGGCAGTATGTATGAAACAACGAATTGACAGATTGTTTTTGTTTGAAATGAATTACACAGCAGTTACTAAAAGCATGTTGTAAAGACTGCTGTTTCCCTACCAAATACTCATTCTCCTCTGTCAAATTAATGAAACTCCTAGCTCAAGCTAGACATCATGTCACCTACCTAAAAGACCATAACTTGCTACCGAGTTTCCAGCTATTGGTCTTGTGACTGCATTCTGCATAAGGAGATTTAAATGGGATAGGACAGTGATTTCTACCAAGTCTTCCTAAAAGAGAAAGGGCACACCCTTTCCCTCCTCCAGCCTGCTCTTTGAGGTGTGGATGTTCTGGCTTACATTCCCTGAGCCTTAGCAATACAACAGCAGGATCTTTGATGATTATGAAGCCACCATGCTAGCCTTGGGTTACTTTCTCCAGAATTCTTTTTGCAAGGGGGAGTAATCTGATTGTTTAAACAACTATCTTGGGGTCTCTATTAAGTTACTTGTAGCTGAATTTAATAATTCAAAATCATACGTAAACTTGCTGCTGCTGCTAAGTTGCTTCAGTCGTGTCCGACTCCGTGTGACCCCATAGATGGCAGCCCACCAGGCTCCCCCATCCCTGGGATCCTCCAGGCGAGAACACTGGAGGGGGTTGCCATTTCCTTCTCCAATACATGAGAGTGAAAAGTGAAAGTGAAGTCGCTCAGTCGTGTCCGACTCTTAGCGACCCCATGGACCACAGCCCACCAGGCTCCTCCGTCCATGGGATTTTCCAGGCAAGAGCGCTGGAGTGGGGTGCCGTCGCCTTCTCTGATACATAAACCTAATGCTACATAATTCCCAGTCAGATGTGGAAGACATTAAAAACCATCGGAAGGGATGCAAATTAAACTATTCTCATAAATTTAATAAGGAAGCAACTTTCTTCAGACTTTAAAGAGCTGTCAGTGCTTATGATGGACTTTTATGGCACCTGTTAAGGAAATGCTTCCCAGCCTTTTTCATGACAGGGCACTCAATGAAAAGTTATAATCAGCATTCAGATCTGCATAAAACAGGCTATTCTTGGCCAGAGGCTACTGTTAGGTAAAAGACGATCAGGACACCAAAAAGAGTGTCTAACAGGCTTTAATGGGGAAGCGCTCCCGGGCGGGGTTCCCAGACCCAGACGAGACAGGTCGAGGAAGTCCGCGCCCTGACTGTGCTGGGGAGTGGTCTATATGCGTTCAGTTAGTGGTCGGGGGTTCGGATAGGTTGTTAGGTCGAGGTGTCGCCTGGGCTGATAGGTCCTTCTTCGTGGCTGGGGTGGGGCGGCTTTAGCTGGTGAAGTGTGCTGTCATTGGTCCCCGGGATCTGGGAGGATCCTTCCGTTAGGGACCTTCTCCACCGCAGAAGAGAGGAGGGGCGGCCCATCATGGCCCTGGGGTCCGGCCTTACAGCTACTAATTCAGGGTGCCTGCCTACCCTAAGCAATTCCTAAGGGATCCTAAGAGATCAGTTTCTCAACCTCCCTTCCTAAGCATAGCTGAGCTTTAATGGGAAACCACAATGGATAAACTGGCTCTAATTACTATTAGAGAAAATTTGGATCTGGAACTTTTTAAAAAATCAGTAAGGCTTGAGAAAAGTCACGTAAGTAAAGTGTGTATTGCACTTTATTGTTGAAAAAAATAGATTCATTGCAAAGCTAGCCAGATTACACAAAGGGTATTTCTTATTTCACATAGGATATTTTTTAATGACTTCATTATATATGTTCATGCTAGGTATTCCTTTTATATCCAAAGTGTATTGGGAGGGTCCTTGTGAGTCAAGCAAAGAGGCGTTTCAAAGAGTGAGTTTATGCTCCTGAACACTAGTGCCTGAGTTCTTCATCTATGAGAGGAAAGAAGGGAATCTTTATTGATCATTTTCAATCCACCAGGAGCTTCCAGATATGTTTTCTCATGAGCTGCTTACACTGTGTAAAGAAGATGTGAAAGATTTTAAAGATGAGCCTGCAAGTAGTGAGGCTTAGGAACCAAAGCCCTTCCTAAGTGTCTTCATGCCTGAGTTCATTCCGGCAAATTAATTGTTTTATTTTTATTTAAAAATTGTATTCTATGTAATATTGTCACAAGTGTACAAAATCAAATTGTTTTAATAGTGAAAATCAACTCCAGTTCTATCATCCCCCCAGTCCCCTGGAAAAAATTTTCAGACTTTCCCTTTAGTTTTTATTTATTAAGTTATACATAACATACAATATTAGTTTCAGGTATACAACATAATAATTTCATTGTACATTACAAAATAATTGCCACAGTAAGTCCAGTTACCATCCATCACCAAAGTTGTTAAAATCTTATTAACTGTATTCCCTATGCATTCGTTACATCCCTATGACACCCTGGAGCTTTTTAAAATGGTTGCCTCCATAACTCAAAAATAATATCTCTATATTATTTTTCTTTCTGAAATTATTTATAAAAAAATTGTTTAAAAAGCCAAATCTCTCTTCAATGTCTAAAAGAAAAAGAGATCACCTTTCCCTGAATTGTCTGCAAGTTCCGGTTCTAATTCCATCCCCAGGGCAACCACACTCACTCTCAGCAGTTTCTTCTGGTATTTATCTCCACGTTTCTAATGCTGTTTCTTGATTTTTCAAAGTTCCGGGTGTTATCTATGACTTTTTTCTATGGAAGATGTGGATTTGGCCTCTTATACCCTCCTCTAATTCTCCCAATATAGTTATACCACTATTCAGTGTTTATATAATGAGTTGTGTCTGACTCTTTGTGACCCCATGGACCGCAGCACGCCAGGCTCCCCACTGTCCTACGCTATCTCCTGGAGCTTGCTCAAATTCATGTCCATCGAGTCAGTGACGCTATCTAACCATCTGATCTTCTGCCGGCCCCTTCTTTTGCCTTTAATCTTTCCCAGCATCAGGGTCTTTTCCAAAGAGTCAGCTATTCTCATCAAGTCACCAAAGTATTGGAGTTTCAGCTTCAGCATCCGTTCTTCCAATGAATATTCAGGGTTGATTTCCTTTAGGATGGACTGGTTGGATCTCCTTGCAGTCCAATGGACTCTCAAGAGGCTTCTCAGCACCACAGTTGGAAAGCATCAATTCTTTGGCACTCAGCTTTCTTTATAATCCATCTCTCACATCCATACATGACTACTGGGAAAACCATAGCTTTAATTATATGGACCTTTGTTAGCAATGTGATGTCTCTGCTTTTCAATACACTGTCTAGATTTGTCATAACTTTCCTTCCAAGGAGCAAGTGTCTTTTAATTTTATGGTTGCAGTCACTGTACACAGTGATTTTGGAATCCAAGAAAAGAAACTCTCTCATTGCTTTCACTTTTTACTTTTATATTTGCCATGAAAAGGCATGGCAAATTGGGTTTCCCTGATGGTTCAGAGGGTAAAGAATCTGCCTGCAATTCAGGACGCACAGGAGACATAGGTCCTATTCCTGAGTTGGGAAGATCCCCTGGAGGAGGAAAATGACAGCTCAGTCCAGTATTCTTGCCTGAAAAATTCCATGGACAGAGGAGCCTTGTGGGCTACATTCCAAATGGTCACAAACAGCTGGGCATGACTGAGTGACTAAGCACATGGCACAATGAGACCAAATGCCATGATCTTGGTTTTTTGAATGCTGAGTTTTAAGTCAGCTTTTTCACTCTCCTCTTTCACCCTCATCAAGAGGCTCTTTAGTTCCTCTTTGCTTTCTGCCATTAGAGTGGTATCATCTGCATATCTGAGGTTGTCAATATTTCTCCTGGCAATCTTGATTCCAGCTTGTGATTCATCCAGCCTAGCATTTCATATGATGTACTCAGCATATAAGTTAAATAAACAGAGTGACAGAATTTAGCCTTGAAGTACTCCTTTCCCAATTTTGAACCAGTCCGTTGTTCTACATCCAGTTCTAACTGTTGCTTCTTAACTTGCATACAGGTTTCTCAGGAGACAGCTAAGGTGGTCTGGTATTCCCATCTCTCTAAGAATTTTCCACAGTTCGTTGTGATCCACACAGTCAAAGGCTTTAGCACAGTCAACAAAACAGAAGTTTTCTCCATGATCCATTGAATGTTGGCAATTTGATCTCTGGTTCCTCTGCCTTTTCCAAATCCATCTTGTACATCTGGAAGTTCTTGGTTCATGTATGGTTGAAGCCTAGGTTGTAGGATTTTGAACATAACCTTGCTAGCATGTGAAAAGAGCACAGTTTTACAGCAGTTTGAACATTCTTTGGCATTGCTCTGATGAGAAACTCTGTGTGTGTGGATGGGGTTTATAGGGTGATAGTTCACTTTTGGATGGTAGAGAAAACATTTTGTTTCTTCTCTGTCAGGAAGCATTTAACAGGAAGCTTCCTGTGTGCTGTTTTGGATCTGTCAGGAAGCCTCTGTTCCTTATTAATTCCTGAATATTCAGGAATTAAGAGGAGAGGCAAGCCTCTCTCAGGGCTGAGGGATCCAGGCACTTCCTTTGTTAGTTTTTCTATAGAGTGATAAGTACCCTCTTCCTTCTTGTGAACCATATGGTAAAAGTGATTATTTACAACTCTCTTTCTCTTTAATTTGGATTGCCTATGTTTGTAAGTCTGGAATTTTATTCTTTATCTTTGCTGAAAATAACTACAGTATATATGCCCACACCATGTTGATTAAAACACCTTTGCTCCATCAGAGCTCTGGTCCCCGTGTCTTTCTTTCTCTCTCTCTCTCTCAGGCTATTCCTTTGGAGTGCAGAGGCTCTCTGAGTTCACTTTCCTGCCCGACCCTCTCGAGAAGGCACTCTGCACCTTCACCCCATCGAGAGGGTGCCTGAGGCCTCCGTGAACAGAGCAAGCCCGTGCAGGGGCTTTATTGGCTTTATGCCTAAACCAAGGAATATCAGCCTCTTTCTCTCTCCTTTACTTTCTTATCGGTCGACTCCGGACCACCAGGTTCTGGTCCATTAAAGGACCTCAACACTTCTCTGGGTATGTTTAGCTTTTTTCAGAAAAACATTCCTGTAATTTCTTGCCTCAGGAAGTGATTTTTAAACATTTTTGATGAAAAGAAATCATTTTTCATCATGTCTAGTTCACATACATATATATATGTACATTTATACAAGGCATGCCCATGCATGTGTGTGTGTGTGTACATATATATATATATGTATGTTTATGCAGAAAAGTTTCATGAAACAATATTTATCTCTTCTACATGCACTCTGATATTTTGTTTAGTCTGTTGAATTTTGTTTTCTTGAATGTTTGTGACAGACCTTGTGTTTTACCAGTCATATTCTCTGCAGTGACAGCCTGGTTGCCCCAGTCGCTGAGTACTGCTGGTGGGCAAGCTTCAGTTGTCAGCCCCTCCAGGGATTCCCTCAGTTCAAAGAGTTGACATTCCCAAGGTCATATGTCCAATAAGGGAGGAATATATTAATTTTCTAGGGCTACCATAATAAAATACTGTAGACAGGGTGACTTAAACAACAGAAATTTATTTTCTTGGAGTTCTGGGGGCTAAAAGTCCAAGGTGAAGATGCCAGCATCTTCTTCTCTCTTTTTGGCTGCACTGTGTGACATGTGGGGTGTCAGTACTGCGACCAGGGATTGGATCCATGCCCCCGCAGTGGAAACACGGAGTGTTAACCACTGGCCCAGCACAGAATTCCTTTGCTTGCTTTTATTGTTTGGATACACCACACTGCGTGTGGGATTCTGTCTCCTGAGGCCCATGTCCTTAGCTTGCAGATGGCTGCTTTCTCACTGTGGCCTCACATGGCCTCTTCTCCGTGCAACCCCCAGATGTTTCCTTCTCTTCTTGTAAGGACGCCAGTCACACTGAATTAGGGCTCTGCCCCAAGGGCCTCGGTTTAACTTACTCGCCTCTTTGAAGACCTAGTCTCCCAATTGAGGATAAAGGGGATAAAGACTGGCCACTTTGGCCTGACTGGGGCAATTCTGAAGAGCTGCTTTAGCTTCTGTGTCCCCTGTGGGCTTGGCTGAAGTAGTCACTGGACCTTGAATCAAAGCTCTACTTTCCCTTTTGTCTAGTTCTTGCTTCCTTCTACAAGTTCTGATCCCAAAGTCTCTCCCTAATGAATATTCCTGGGCTTCCCAGGTGTCAATAGTAGTAAAGAACATGCTTGCCAATGCATATAAGAGACCCAGGTTCGATACCTGGGTCAGGAAGATCCCCTGGAGGAGGGTATGGCAACAGACTCCTGTACTCTTGCCTGGAGAATCCCATGAACAGAGGAGCCTGATGGGCTATAGTCCATAGGGTTGCAAAGAGTGGGACATGATTGAAATGACTTAGCATATAATGAATATTCTAAACTCTCCGTTCTGTCTCAGAATCTGCTTCCTGGGGAGCCCAACCAATGACAGTGTTTGTTATGACCCATTAAACTGATTTCCTAATCCACTCATCATAACTGATTTCCTAACCCACAGTTTGAAGAAGCCTGGCCTCAGGGTTAGTTTCCTGATTAACAGTGCTTTGATGGTACAGCAGTGGAGAGGGACAGGTGGTCCAGCCATTCCCAATGCAGGCCTCCAGTTCGCTTGGCTGTTTCCATCCCCTTGCCTTACCCATGTCTTCTAGAGACCTGATTTCTCTGATGCCCAGGCCTTTCCTACTGAGTGTCTCCAGGAAATAAATCCCTCCTCCTCCTTGACTTCCCTGGTGGCTCAGATGGTAAAGCGTCTGCCTACAGTGCCAGAGACCTGGGTTCAGTCCCTGGGTCAGGAAGATCTCCTGGAGAAGGAAATGGCAACTCACTCCAGTATTCTTGCCTGGAAAATTCCATGGACAGAGGGGCCTGATAGGCTACAATCCATGGGGTTGCTAAGAATGGGACACGACTGAGTGACTTCACTTTCCTCCTTGAAGAAGGAAGTAGTAGCTTGGCTCCTGATTTTCTGTGCCTGGGGTTGTAAGAGTAGGTGACTGACCCATATATAAGGTTTCAACTTTTGCCTTACATCCCACATCTTACCCTTACTTTCTGCCAAATGTAGTGACTCCAAGTCCTGACCCTCTTTCAGGTTCTTCATAGTGAAATATCTTGCTTATCTTCAGCATCCCCAAGTGACTTCCTTTCCCATTGGGCCAGTTAAATTTCCTCCATTCTCTTTCCACCAAATATTTATTGAAATGTTGCATCTATTTATAACCCCTCTTCTGATTTCTGCTGAGAAGAGATAATGTGCTGTGTTCCTTTCACCATCTTTAGCTGGAAGCTTACAGCTGGAAACAACATCATGGCAATCAGACCCCCTCTGTCGCTGTGGGGTGGCCCAGGAGGCATTTATTTCTTGCTTTTCATACTTTGCTTGCATCTTTCTATGTGAGGAGGTTTTTTTTTTTTTTTTAATGTAGGGATCTTTGCATAGGATGTATAAATCATATGTAGATTAACTTAAAAGTCCTTATGAGCCACGATGAGCTCTAAGATTAAATATGATACAAGAGAGAAAGTGATTAAATATGTAAGACAGTGGACCCAACATTGTGGAAATTTAAAGGAAAAAAGTAGTTATATTCAACGTAAAGAATAAAATAATGGTGGATGAAAAGTAAAATAAAATTGGCCCTAAAGGTGTAGTATTGATAAGAGAAATTACCAGGGGTAGGTAACAATTTTCCAGCCTTATTAGGCATGGTACTTTGGCTACCTGATGCAAAGAACCAACTCACTGAAAAAGACCCTGATGCTGGGACAGACTGAGGGCAAGAGGAGAAGGAGGCAAAAGAGGTTGAGATGGTTGGGTGGCATCACTGACTCAATGGACGTGAGTCTGAGCAAACCCAGGGAG
The DNA here is from genome assembly GCA_006410935.1 of Redunca redunca. Taxonomy (NCBI): domain Eukaryota; kingdom Metazoa; phylum Chordata; class Mammalia; order Artiodactyla; family Bovidae; genus Redunca; species Redunca redunca. The sequence continues at coordinate 82,916 of SJYQ01001253.1, forward strand.
ATAGTGAAGGACAGGGAAGCCTGGACAGGGACCCATGCAGTCCATGGGGTTGCAAAGAGTCAGACATGGCTTAGCGACTGAACAATAGCTCAGAAATATAAATAAGAAAGAGAAATGGTCCTAGCCTTCCTTCAAGGAGTGCACTTCAACTTAATATCGGAGAAGCCAATGGTACCCCACTCCAGTACTCTTGCCTGGAAAATCCCATGGATGGAGGAGCCTGGTAGGCTGCAGTCCATGGGGTCGCTTAATATAGAGATAGCCAAACAACAAACCAAAACCAAAAAATATCAACACAAATTCAATTGTGTGCTTCTTAAAATCCACCCCAATGCTCATATTTCCTATTAAAGAGTGGGTTTGTAATATTGAAGAATAGATTCTGTTCACACCATGTGTCATATAATCTGAGCTCCTTGGAAAGATAAGTAGTTACCACAAATGGGAAGAAACTCCAACAGACTCTTTCTAATTCTTCATACTTTAAATACTGAGAAAGTTCAGGAATGACTCTTTAATGCTAGGATTGTAGGCATGGCAACATCAGGTTGAGGGTGATTTGAGGAAGGCCTTTCTCGTAGCCTTATAAATATACACAGGGAGTACAGGCTGGCCTCCCTGCCTCCTCTGGGGCCTGCCTCCTCAAGAGTATGCCTTGGCAGGTTTTTAATGAGTGCGCTGACCCTTGTTTCTGGTGTTGGCTCTGGAGTTGCTCTGGCATGATCCACAGCCAATTAATCTTGTCAGGCAGCCTGTTGATTCCAGCTTTAGCTCAGGTCCTGGCATTACAAATAACCATCCCAACGAGCCACTGTCTCATTGGTATACCCATTCTCTTCAAGATGCGAGTGAAATATTTTAGTGTGGACAAAAGATAAGGACAGCTATTGTCACTGGAAAAAAATGCAACATGAAAATACACATATATTTTGGCAGGGTTTTTTTTTTTTAATTAAAAAACCCAATTACTGTGTATGAGGGAGTTTCGGAAGAGTAGTTTAAGAATCAAAGAATGGTTTGTCAGCTATTCATGTGTGGATAGAGCTTGCTAATTAAATAAAACATGAAGATCGTTGAAAACATTATTCTTCCCCTCCCTTAAGCCATGCTTGTGCTTTGGCTGCTGAGCAGTGGAAGCATGAATGTGTCTACCTGTGTGAAGGAGAGCAGATGCTCAGGCGGACTTCTAGGAGAACAAAGGAGAGCTCGACAGTAGGTGCCAGGTCACTGAGTGTGAGTGTGGGCAGAGGCTGGGCCTGTGAGTCAGCAAGGAGGAGGAGGCCAGGCATGTGTGGGCCACGAGTGGGCGCAGAGAAGACAGCGCAAAGCCATTTTGCAAATGTGACTGTCTTAAGAAAATATCCATCAGTTCAGTTCAGTTCAGTCGCTCGGTCGTGTCCAACTCTGCAACCCCACGAATGGCAGCACGCCAGGCCTCCCTGTCCATCACCAACTCCTGGAGTTCACTCAAACTCACGTCCATCGAGTCGGTGATGCCATCCAGCCATCTCATCCTCTGTCGTCCCCTTCTCCTCCTGCCCCCAATCCCTCCCAGCATCAGAGTCTTTTCCAATGAGTCAACTCTCATTGGAGGTGAGGTGGCTAAAGTACTGGAGTTTCAGCTTTAGCATCATTCCTTCCAAAGAACACCCAGGACTGATCTCTTTAGAATGGACTGGTTGGATCTTCTTGCAATCCAAGGGACTCTCAAGAGTCTTCTCCAACACCACAGTTCAAAAGCCTCAGTTCTTCAGCGCTCAGCTTTCTTCTCTCACATCCATACATAACCACTGGAAAAACCATAGCCTTGACTAGATGGACCTTTGTTGGCAAAGCAATGTTTCTGCTTTTCAATATGCTATCTAGGTTGGTCATAACTTTCCTTCCAAGGAGTAAGCATCTTTTAATTTCATACAAAAAAGCACTAGAAAACAATTCATTAGCAATTCTAATTTTGAAAAACAAAGCATTGCTGATAATGCCATCTCACAGATAGTCATTTTGAATTTTTAAATGACTTTTTTCAGAATTATATGTGTGTTAGCCCGACGACAAACCTAGGCAGCATATTAAAAAGCAGAGACATCACTTTGCCAACTAAGGTCAAAGCTATGGTTTTTCTCACATATGAATGTGAGAGTTGGACCATAAAGAAGGCTGAGTGCCAAAGAATTGATACTTTTGATCTGTGGTGCTGGAGAAGACTCTCGAGAGTCCCTTGGACTGCAAGGAGATCCAACCAATCAATCAAAGGAAATGTTCATTGGAGGAACTGATGATGAAGCTGAAGCTCTAATACTTTGGGCACCTGATGAGAAGAGCCGACTCATTGGAAAAGACCCTGATGCTGGGAAAGACTGAAGACAGGAGGAGAAGGGGACAACAGAGGATGAGATGGCTGGACAGCATCCCCAGTTCAATGGACATGAGTTTGAGCAAGCTCCAGGAGATGGTGAAGGACAGGGAGGTCTGGCGTGCTGCTGTCCATGGGGTTGCAAAGAGTCTGACATGACTGAGTGACTGAACTGAATTGAGTTAGCCTGATAATTAGTGGTGAACCTGCCCGTGTCACTGAAGGAGAATGTTTCCGCTTACATATAGTTCCAGCAGTGAACTTACTCAGAGTTGCCTCTATAAATGAGTGGCCCAAGGCAGAACAAAGGAGCACGTTGAAGACCCATAGGTAATTGCGCTGCTGCTGCTAAGTCGCTTCAGTCGTGATGTATGCTTAAATTTTATACCTAAAATAAGCGTAAAGAAGAAAGGTGGTACTTTTCTCCTCCTATCTGTTCAGTTCAGTTCAGTTCAGTCGCTCAGTTGTGTCCGACTCTTTACGACCCCATGAATTGCAGCACACCAGGCCTCCCTGTCCATCATCAAATCCCGGAGTTCACTGTTAGGCAACAGCATCTATATTGAGTTTCTTTTGTAATTGTACATGGGATTTTTTTTAATCTGCATGAAAGTGTGAAACTGAAGAATAGACTCATATAACATTAGGGTCAAGAGAAATCATAGAGATCATCTTGATGAACAACTACATCTCTAGAATGAAGTACAGATTCAGGGAGCTGAAAAGGGCTTGGCCAAGGAATAGAGTGGGGAGTCTAGAAAGTTTGATAAATCAGTCAACCAATCGGAAACAAGGGCACTGGCCCCCACCCACAGCAGCCTCCTGAAATAAATGTTAAATGGGAAGCTCAGAGGCAGAAGCTGGGGAGTGTTCACAACTCCACAGAGAGGTAAGAGGCAGGAGGAGAGGCCTGTGGACTGGCGCTGCAGAGCATGCAGACTAGGAAGAGCCCTGTCTGGTGCTGCAGGGCCCGTCTGTGGACCACAGGCCGGGGCAGGAGACTCCCAGTCCATCTGCAATCATAGGAGCTTCCTGGCTGAGAAGTGGCTTATCAGACCAGAGCTTAGCGAGAGTTCATGTCCCATTGCGACTGTTCTTAGCCTGTGTTTTCCCTCTGAGCTAATTCTGATCTGCTGGGCTTGCTTCTTGCTGAACTTCCCAAAGAGAGAAAGGGCTTGTCAGATTTTTTCTTTTCAGTCAGACCAGTGAATCCCAAATAAAAGATTTCTTGTCTTTCTCTTCTCTTTTACTGAAATCCTTTAATTACCATTTACGAGCTCTTCATGCAATTTTTTTTTTATGTGTTGAGGACATCCAGTCAAGGGTAAGATGAAAAGTTGGGCAGCAGTTAAGTATACAGTACTTTTTTATTTTAAGTAAAATTAAAAAACTAAAACCTTCTTATTGTTTAAAAAAGTAAAGTTGGTAACCTCCAAGACTCTTCTGGGGGCGGGGGGGCGGGGTGGCCACTAAAATGGAAAATCTATCTATCCAGAATGCAATTAAGTAACTGAACTCATTAATATTATGAGAATAGCTGTGATGTTGTTTGTAATGCTGGTGTTTTGGCATTTATTTTGTAGAACATAAAAATGACTTTATAAAGTCATTTATAAAAAATGATTCCTTTATAAAAAATAAACATCAATGGTGCTATGGACTAACCTAAAACAAATAGACTGCTAGTTATTTCTCCAGCAAAAATGGGCTTATTTAGTATTAACAATGAGTTGCAGTTCACAGTGTGCAACCATGGTGAGCCTCACATGTAAGTGCCCCCCAAAATGGAGAGAACTCTTATAGAGGGGGGAGAAGTGTGGGGCAAGCAGGTGTAGTAAACAGGGAGTCCATTGCTTTTCAGCGGGTGAGCTATGACTGTCAGGCTGGGCTCTTAGCAGGGAAGAAGTCTTTCTTCTTCCTATTGGGCTCATCCGAGGGCATGAGAGCTCCCCCTTCTGGTCTCTCGACTCTACTTAACTGAGATTTCTGTTCATTAATTTTTTACAGGCTGAATTTTTGTCTCCCCTTCACATGTTGAAGTCCTAAAGGTAAGTGCCTCAAAATGTGACTATATTTGGAAATTGGGCCTTTAAAGAGGTAATTAAGTGTGTATGATGTCTTATGAGTGGGCCCTAATTCAATCCAACTGGGTCTCCTTATCAGAGATTAGCACAGAGACACGCACGGAAGGGAGATCCCATGAAGACACAGGGAGAGGTTAGCCATCTACAAGCAAATGAGAGAGGCCTCAGAAGAAACCAACCCTGCTGACATCTTAATCTTAAATGGTAGCCTGCAGAGCTGCGGTAAAATGAGTTTCTGTTGTGTCAATCACCAGGTCTCCAGTACCTGGCCTCGGCAGCCTTAGCAAACTAATGCCAACGGTTTCACAATGTGCGACATTTTGCCCTCAGGTGTTCTCTGGGAGAGGGTTAAAGTTCAAGACAGAGATTACTCTCTCCCACTTACGGGCCTTCTCAAGTGGGATGATTGGAGAAGGTTCTGTTTGAAATAAATCATCCTAGGAGAGAAGGGGACAGGCTGCAAGAGAATGAATGATCCTGAGGAGAGCAGAGAAAATCTGGCCCCAGGAAAAGGACGTGCAGGCTCCCAGGAAACAGAGGTAATGGGTTGATGGGTCCTGTGAACCTCATTGCCTCTTCCTTCCCAGTAACCTCTCTAACCCTCCTGGAAGAATCATTAAAGGGTTTCTTAATGAGTACAGTTCTGTTCCATTTGAAATATTAATGAAGTATGTAAATTCTCTGGTTACGTGAGGTGCAGTGCAGTCGGGGGTGTGCAACCAATTTAGTGGATTGCGTTAACTTTTCCTAGTGAACGAGGTTAGGGTGGACAATATAAAGGTAAATAAAGTTTCATCAAATTTTCATTTATATCAGTAACCTCAGATATGCAGATGACACCACCCTTATGGCAGAAAGTGAAGAAGAACTAAAGAGCCTCGTGATGAAAGTGAAAGAGGAGAGTGAAAAAGTTGGCTTAAAGCTCAACATTCAGAAAACAAAGATCATGGCATCTGGTCCCATCACTTCATGGGAAATAGATGGGGAAACAGTGGAAACAGTGTCAGACTTTATTTTTCTGGGCTCCAAAGTCACTGCAGATGGTGATTGCAGCCATGAAACTAAAAGATGCTTACTCCTTGGAAGGAAAGTTATGACCAACCTAGACAGCATATTAAAAAGCAGAGACATTACTCTGCCAACAAAGGTCCGTCTAGTCAAGGCTATGGTTTTTCCAGAACTCATGTATGGATGTGAGAGTTGGACTATAAAGAAAGCTGAGTGCTGAAGAATTGATGCTTTTGAACTGTGGTGTTGGAGAAGACTCTTGAGAGTCCCTTGGACTGCAAGGAGATCCAACCAGTCCATCCTAAAGGAGATCAGTTCTGGGTGTTCATTGGAAGGACTGATGTTGAAGCTGGAACTCCAATACTTTGGCCACCTGATGTGAAGAGCTGACTCATTTGAAAAGACCCTGATGCTGGGAAAGATTGAGGGCAGGAGGAGAAGGGGACGACAGAGGATGAGATGGCTGGATGGCATCACCGACTCAATGGACATGGGTTTGTGTGGACTCTGGGAGTTGGTGATGGACAGGGAGGCCTGGTATGCTGTGATTCATGGGGTCACAAAGAGTTGGACACGACTGAGCGACCGAACTGAACTGAATATATAATGTGCCTATGAATTGGCATGTAACACGTATTTCTTACTATAGATGGTGATCAAGGAAATTCAGAACCATTCCTCTAAGACAAAACTGACCCGTTCCCTTTCTTTCTTGAAATGCTTTATTGGACTCTCAGTGTCTACAGAACAAAGTCCAGAGATTTAGCAAAACCTTCAAACTCCCTAGATGGAGCCCCAGTCTACATGCCTGTATTTCTTCTTATGCTTTCAAACTGAGGAGCACTTTAGGAGTATGTAATGTGCCAGGAGGTACTAAGAGCCATCCGAGAACAGTCTATATCTCCTTATCACAAAAATTTTACTTCCTGATGTGTATGGAAAATATGCTTTTTGTATTCAGTAGCTCAGATATATGGTGAAGTAGAATTTAAAAGTTGCACGAGGGGACTTCCTTAGTGGTCCGGGGTTAAGAATCTGCCTTCCAGGCGATGAGGCAATGAGGTTCCTAGGACCCATTACCACTGTTTTCCTGGGAGCTTGCACGCCCATTCCCTGGGGCCAGATTTTCTCTGCTCCCCTCAGGACCATTCATTCTCTTGCAGCCTGCCCCCTTCTCTCCTAGGGTAATTTATTAAAAGGGGACACAGGTTTGATCCCTGGTCAGAGAACTAGGATCCCACATGTCCCGAGGCAACTGAGCCCACACACTCTGGCTCCTGTACTGGGCAACGAGAGAAGACCAAGCACCACCTCTAGAGAAGCCTGTGTGCTGCAGCGAAGACCCAGCACAAACAAAAATTTTAAAAGAATAATGAAAAGTGCATGGATTTTATGCTAAGAGATTAGCATGCAATAAGAGGCTGCCTGGAGGTTGGGACAGGATTCTCTTCTCTGCGGTTCAGAGTACGCCAAGTAAACACTGGAAGAGCTGTGCTGCAAGCCCCAGAAGTGCTGACCCTGTGGTTTCACATCTGCCACGAAGTGAAGCAACTCGTCCAGGTATTGTGATGGCGCACGGAGCCGCTCCAAGCGCCGCGGGCCACACAAAGCACCCTGCTGGCACTGGCCTTAGCCAGTGGGCAAAAGCAAACCGCAGGCCCTGGAGTTTGGAAACTCAGGTTCAAATGCCGCCGTCTCCTAAGGCTCTAAGGGGCTGCGAGGCCCTTAGGCAGCCTGTGAGGGAGGTCTGCCTGCGGCACCTGTCACCCTGTGGGTCCTCAAGAAGTATTTGACCATAGCGCTTGCCAGGCAGTTTCCACTTCCTCCCACGTGGCTGCACAGGGTTCTCTCCCAAACTGAGCCCTCAGAGGACGAGTAAACACATAGATGGGTTAAGAGTCCCAAAGCCAGTGTCTTGAAACAAGTCTTTTAATTTCTCTAAGCTCAACTGCTTCTTCTGAAAGATGGGACTCATAACAGTACCTCCCTAAGAGAGTTATCTTGAGGATGAAATAAGATAACATACATGAAAACACTGTGCAAACACACCTCCTCTTTTACTACAATGAAAATTATCATTTCTTTGATCATCAGCTTATACTTGCCTTATACCAAAGGTTTATATAAAGTTGGTTTCCATTAATACATGAAGTGAAGTGAAGTGAAGTCACTCAGTCGTGTCCAACTCTGCGATCCCATGGACTGTAGCCTACCAGGCTCCTCTGTCCATGGGATTTTCCAGGCAATAGTACTGGAGTGGATTGCCATTTCCTTCTCCGGAGGATCTTCCTGACCCAGGGTCTCCTGCATTGTAGACAGATGCTTTACCGTCTGAGCCACCAAGGAAGTCCTCATTAATACATGGAGCACCTAATATTTTTAACCGATTCAGGAACAAAGAAATGTTCTCTCTTTAATTGCACCAGAAGTAAAACAAAAATTGCACTGCTCCAAAGTTCTTAGGATTTTATAACATGGGAAATACATTTTCTAAACCCTGCTGAAGTTATAATAAAATTATCAAAGCTTAGGAAGTTATTAATAATTTTTGTTCCTAATTCTTGTGAAAATGTGGGCTTTACTTAAAGAGAGTACTTTAAATCTATGTGGTGGGCTCTAGGGAGATGACTGCAGCAGCAGTGTAATTTTTAACCTAAATCTTAACATAAAATCATAGAGGACAACAACTTGGCAAAACTTAAAATCCCATGGACAACATTTATACTGATGCTTGGCTACAAGGCACCCATACAGACTTCAAAATACACGTGAGTGAGGGCTGACCACCAACAGCTACAAAACCTGAATCCTGTGTCAACACGTGGGCAGGAAAAGCCAAAAGAAGCAGTGAAGTTTGGTGGACTTTAGTGGACTTGAGAAGAGAATCCCTAGATGGCAAGGGCTGTTTATTGGAAAGCGAGTGGGCACATTTTGCCCAGTCGGGTAAGTGAGGGTGCGAGGGGTGTGCTACAAAGACTGAAGGTGCTTAAGCTGCCCTAGAGACTGACCTGCCTTCCAGGACGGAGGGTCACGCTGAAGGGAGGTGCTGAGAGCGGAGTCAGAACTGAGCTGGGCAGAGAACAGAGAGGAGGTCAGATAAAAGTGGTGGGAGGGAACGGAATCTGGAAACCTCATAAAGCAAGGTGAGTCTTCTTAACACTTCTTGAAAACACAGAAGAGAGAGTTTGTGCAGTTAGAAAAGTCACTCAAAGCCATGTCTCCTGCTAAAAGTTCTGGAAAGCCATTTTTATATAAAAATGAGGAACAGATAAGTATTGAGGCCAAATGTTCTTGCAAAGTTATGTCTAAGAGAAACAATGAGCAGGATAATGTCTCTAATTTTTGAAGAAGAAATGCAAAATAAGGGGACAAAACAAATACTAAAAATTATAATTAAAGAGAAATTTTCTTTAATAAAAAATAATATGAAGTCACATATTTTTTTAAAAAAACCATACTGTGTAGCTGAGAATGTTAACCCAGAATTATCAACACCAAGACATATTACTAGCAATCAAAACCAAAAGTGACTTAAAAGGTAAAAAAATGTAGATTATCATCAGGTTTTTTTGACAGGTATACTTTATGCCAGGAAAAAAATTGAATAACGTATTTAAGAGACACAAGAAATAAAATGTAAACCAAGGATTTTATATACTGCAAAACCGACTTTCAACTATAAAAGGCACAGAACAACAGTTATCATTATGCAAGGATTCAGAGAATATTGTTCTCATTAGCCCTTCCTGAAGAATCTAGAGGAGGATGAGTTTTTAACAATCAAAATGATTAGATAGACATCAGTAGAAGAATTGGTGGTGGACATTAAAACAGTTATCTGAAGAACTAATGCTAAGAGTTCTGATGAGAATTAAAAGAGTATAATATGTAAAAGCTATATTTTCACATAATGTAGATATAGTATAACTATAAAAATAGGATGAGGGTGAGGAGAGCATATGTAAAAAAATTTAAGCCATTGTTTTATTTAAAAGATTTTAATATGGTCCATTTTTAAAAGTCTTTATTGAACTTGTTACAATATTGCTTCTATTTTATGGTTTGTTTTTTTTTCTTTTTTTTGCTGCAAGGTATGTCAGATTTTAAATCCCCAACCAGGGTCCAAGCCAGTGTCCCCCACATTGGAAGGTAAAGTCCTAACCACTGGACCACCAGGGAAGTCCTGAGCTGTCCTTTGTAATTATACTGGTGGTGGTGATATATGTGTGTAGTTATTCTAAGCCTGTTCTGTGTGCGCTGTGGGATACTGTAAACAAGTTTATAGGGTATTACAATTCCACCATCTACTCTACTCTTGGAAACTAGAAATCTTGTTATGGAGGAAGAGAGATACAGATGAAGAAAAAGTATAAAATTGGCTAGGTTAAGATCTCACAGTACTGCCTTTTGGCTTCCCAGCTGGCGCTAGTGGTAAAGAACCCGCCTGCCAATGCAGGAGATGCAAGAGATGTAGGTTCGACACCTGGGTCATGAAGATCCCCTGGAGTAAGAAAAGGCAACCCACTCCAGTACTCTTGCCTGGAAATT
>SJYQ01001253.1:93007-164377 GCA_006410935.1 Redunca redunca
AATTTTAATTTACAATTAAAAGTGTAAATATCAGTATTTTATTTGTAAAACTATACCTATATGTATACTAATCAATAGATAAATTCCCTAACCCTGCCACTGAAAAGGCCAAATAGCAATAAGTAGCCAAATAAGGAGTAATAAGCATTACCACCCAGACTGTGGTCTAGGGAAATCATAGAAGAAATCAAGACTTTTGGAAACAGGACTGAGTTCTTGTCTGGTGCAGGATGCATATAAGATGAACATAGATATCTGTTATTAAAAATCAAGGAAGTTATTAAGTCATATGGAAAGGACTCAGAAGCCAACGTGAAGAGAATCCTGCTGGCCAAAGATAGGACAATATGAGCCAAAAAAAAAAAGTAATAATTGCTATTGATTTAAATTTTATCAAATATGTTGAACTCATGAGTTCATGACAATAATTTTAAAAACAAAAGAATTGGTGACCTTCAGAGGAGGACAATAAACTGGCAGAGAAAAAAACCTGAGCACCTATCCTACCTCTTCCATGTGAAATGTATCACTGGGTAACCAAATAGTAGATGAGAGATAATGTCTCCTTATCAAAATATATCAGCTAATAGTGAAAAAGAAATGATGGAATTTGAATGTCACCATTCTGTAACCCCCAATAGATCTAGATATCAATAGTTAGAAGTATCACAAAATAAGAATAAACCAGACATTGTATGACTCCTCATGAAAGAACACGAAACACCTCTAGTCTTACCCGAAGGAATAAAAGCAAATCCAGTGAAGTCTCTGAACCCAGGTGCCAGTTTGCAGGAAATACCAAGGATGGGAGAGTGAAACAGTACAACAAGAGACTTAAAAGACATATCCAAAACAACTTTTTAATGGGTAAAAATGTCTATGGATGTGCATTTGGGTGTCATAAACTATAAGGAAACAAAGGAAATGATCACTATGACTATCAGGATGGTGAATACTTTGAAGGGCAGGAGGTGACTTGAATTTGGAATGAGCCACATGGAGGACTTCTGAAATACGTGAAAATGTCTCTTTCTTCAGGTCTTGGCTACAAGAATATTGGCCAAGGCCAATACTCATTGGGGTGTCCATTTATTTTGCATTGCTTTCTAAATCTTTTTCTTTACAGTGGATATAAGTATTAAAAGTAATTTTAAAAAACCTAATTAACATAAAGGATACCTATTACACAAAAAGAATTTCAACAAGATCCTCTCACATATATTATTCAAGATTGATAAAATATCAAAAAGAATCTATAATATTTCCAGTGATTATTATATCTGGAAATGAGTAGATAGAGGGAAAAACAAGGAAAAGTCAATAAAGAACCAGGAGAGATAGTGAAGTGAAAGGCAAGGAGAGTAACCTCTCAGTCCTAAAACAAACCCAAGCAATATTGGTAGGTTTAGGTGAGCTGTTTTTTCTAAAGTGGGTTTAGGTTTTACATAGAGAAATAAATCTTCACAAAGCCCGAATCATTTGGAGTCAGATCTTTTGAGACTCAGAGCCTAAATATTTCCTTCCTTTAACTATTGCTGAGACAGGTTAAGAGCCATTAAACATTTAGATGGATTATTTCACACATCATTGTTCGGCAAATTATCTTTAAATGAAAAAATAAAGGAGTGCCATCAGAATACGACTGCCAAATCACATGAACACGCATTTCTAGGGGCTCACCTGCAGTGTGGTTAGGACAGGCAAATTCTAACTTGCAAAATGCATGCCTGGAAAAAGGGTTAGGTTCCTTCCACTTGCCTTCCGTTTGCTCCAGTGTCCTAATGGCTTATCCTGCCCATCAGTTCAAGTGACCTAGTTAACTGAACTCTCGCGTTAGACCATCCACATTAGTCATTGCTCTAGCCCTTCTTTTTTCCCCTGCCTTCTTCATTTTCTACTATTCCTATTATCCTCTCCTCATTTTCCCCATTATAACCCACACTCCTTTGTCTAATTCTTCCTTTTTCATTATTCTAACAGAAAATATCTGCTCTTTTGGAAACTGAATGCTTTAGAACGAGGATGTTATGTAAGTCCACTAAACAAGACCAATAGAAGGAAAAACACGTGATTTGTATAGAACAGCAGTCCCCAAGCTTTTTGGCTCCAGGGGCCAGTTTTGTGGAAGACAACGTCTGCATGGTCAGGGAGGGGGTGGTTTGGGGACGATTCAAGCACACTACATTTATTGTGCACTTTATTTTTATTATGTCAGCTTCACTTCAGATCATCAGGCATCAGATCCCAGAGGCTGGGGGCCCCGGTGTAGACGCAACTCCCATTTTGAGTTAGTGTGTAAATTTCAAAAAGAAAACACATTTATTAAAGTTGAGGATAATGTGTAAAACTCACTTATTAAGTCAGCAAAAAATTTCAGCCTAGCATTGTCAGACATTTATGAGGGCTTTGGGAAGCTGTAGAAATACCACCATAATAAAGTTTCCCTATCCATTGCTCTTCCAGTTTTTGTCTTCTATGAAAGTGCCTCCCACCATCAAGGCTGCAGATGTGGGATATTCACTCCACTCAGGTTTAACAAGGGCGTCCGCCAGGCGCTTGCTGATGGAGCCAGTGAGAGAGTCAGCCGAGAGGTGAAGGTGAGAGTTTCTCATCGAGGCTTTCCTTCTTTCTTCAAGAGGTGGAAGGGGAAGCATGCTCCTGCCTTTGGTTCCAGTTGTGTGAGGACCCAATGTCAGCGGTAATGGCAGCTGGTTTTCAATTTTGAGGAGAAAAGCTTGAAAACAATGTCTAACAAGCTGAGAGTGGTGGAGAACTGAAAGCAGCCTGAGACCCCGACAGGATCCTCAGGCTGCTGGATCAGCCTGTCATGGGACTTCCGTGTGACACAATACATGTCTTCACTGCTTTAAGACACTTTTACTTGGAAATTATGTTACTTGTAGTTGGAAACATCCTAACTAATACATACTCTGATAATAATATAGACTTCTTGAACCAGTCTATAAAGACACAGTGTAGATCAAAGCAAACAAATGTAATTAAGTTAGGGTAAAACTTGCTAAAATGTCCTGAATTGTTATTATACTTTTTTCATCCAGCTTTACAGACTTTACTTAATTTCAGGCAGATAGACTCTTATCAGCAAAATATGATCAATAACATTAGCAAAAAATGGCAACCCACTCCAGTGTTCTTGCCTGGAGAATCCCAGGGACGGGGAGCCTGGTGGGCTGCCGTCTATGGGGTCGCACAGAGTTGGACACAACTGAAGCAACTTAGCAGCAGCAGCAGCAGAAGTACATTTGTTGAATTATTTATACTTTCCACAAACTCTATTGAAATGTGACCAATCTAGAAATTATGGTTTTGTTATAGAAACTACTCAGAACAGATAGACTTTCTTGTGTCAATTTTCTTTGAAAAATAAAGTATTATTTTATTCTAAATGAAACATAAATTTCTTCCTAGCAGTAGTGTACACTGTCTTTCCACGCCATGATCACCATAAGATCCTGGGAAAATAAAGAAGTCAAAAATCTGTATAAAAATTCCATAATACACTTGGGTCCAGCCAGATAGAGAATATGAACAGACAGTAATATTGGAAATGGAGGCTATTGAGGTCTGATTTGGAGAGGGGAGAGAAACAGCAGAAGAACAAAATCTGAGACTATTTATCTCCATGTCTCAGTTCCACATACTCTTATTACAAAAGATTTACGTTCTTTCCAAAAACACATGAAAGAATATTGATTGAAGGATTTTTCTGAGTAGCCTTTGACCACCGGGGAAGTTCTGAAGTACCTAGTGAAACTGAAAACAAGAGGAAAATCTCTGCTTGAGTTGAAGTCGCTCAGTCGTGTCCAGCTCTTTGAGACCCCATCAACTGTAGCCTGTCAGGCTCCTCTGTCCATGGGATTTTCCAGGCAAGAATACTGGAGTCGATTGCCATTTCCTTCTCCAGGGGATCTTCCCAACCCAGGGATTGAACCTGGGTCTCCTGCCTTGCAGGCATACTCCTTACTGGCTGAGCCACGAGAGAAGTCACAAAGGTCAGCCTGCTGCGTTGGCTGGGAATCAAACCTGGGTCAACTGTTTAGAAGGCGGCTATGCTCTCTACTATACCACCAATGCTCCTTAAATTACACACAGATCTTCTACAGTGTGGGTAAATGACTAATAAAGGCAGTTAAGGAACTTAACCGAAAGGATGGGTGCTTGTGTGCTGAGTTACTTCAGTCGTATCCGACTCTTTTCAACCTTATGGACTGTAGCCGCCAGGCTCCTCTGTCCATGGGGATTCTCCAGGCAGGAATACTGGAGTGGGTTGCCATGCCATCCCCTTCCGGGGGATCTTCCCGACCCAAAGATCTAACCCGGGTCTCTCCTGTCTCCTGCACTGACAGGTGGGTTCTTTACCACTAGTGCCACCCCAGGAAGCCCATCAGAAAGGATATCTGCAGTTTAAAGCTTTCCTTGAAAGAAGAAAAGCCTTTCACCTTTAATTACCTCACTATAACTTGTTCTCATAGTGACTACTCCAGAGGGGTGGAGGGGGGTGGGTCACCTAGATTGTGGAGCATAGCTGATTAAGAAAAAAAAGTGTCCTAAGGGTGAGTTGGCAGGAAAGAAAGCTTTGGCAGAGATTCTTTAGGAATAAGTCAACTGGAGTGTGGGATTGGATGGTATCCATGTAGGAGATAAACTACCATCCCAGTGCTGGGAAAATGTATCTATTAACACATGCAATCTTAAGCTTACTCACTGCAGTTTAAAGCTATTTCTTTTTTGCTCATTTCTTTGAAAACCTAACAGATAACTAGTGACTATTTTTCTATATCCTAGTTCCTTCAGTTAACTCTTAGAAAACTGCAACTCTTCTACCTTCTTTTTCTCAGATTAACCAAGAACATCATTTCCTATAATAACTATTTTCCAGCCATCAACTAATCATCTATCACTTGAATATTTTTTCCCCACAACTTGTACAGTATGGTCAGAAGACTATTTGCCTCAGAATTGTAAACGTGGATTCCTACATCATTGCACAGACCTAATAAATAAAGATCTTTGGAGATGCAACTCTTAGCCACACCAAAATCTGAGAACCACTACTTTAAAGAATTCCACACCTCTCAATTTGAATAGAAAGATTGAATTTGACCAATTATGTTTTATCAAGGTCTTTAGCAATTTAGTTTAGAGAACATATGATGTATTTCTTAATAAATTATAGTTAGTCTAATCCCTCCCAACATCATTTATTCATACTGAAAAGCTACCTATCTAATGTGAATTATTAAAGCTACTGAGCTAGGATATAGCAAGTCAATTTCAAAGTATTTTCCAGATGAAATATGCTACAAAAAACATGATCCAACAAGTCAGTGTCTCTTTTTATTCTTTTATGAGAAGTCTTGAACAACCTGTTTTTTTCTCTTGATGTATAAAATTCTAAAAATGGGAATTGTTAAAGAAATGATGACATACAGCTTCAGTAATCTTTGTGGCATTGCTGGGCATCATTACAGTCTTTCTAAATCTTCCTTTATGGAAGAATCCAAAGTAACAGAACTTTCCCTGTTTTCTTCTAATTCATTTAATTAAACCTTCTACCAACCTAGAAACCAAGTGAAAGCTCCTAAATAATTTCTGACATGAACTAAATTTTACTTCTGATTCATAGTGACTGATTATAACCCTGTGACAGTTATAGAAAATTAATTAGTTACAAAGAGCAAGAACTCCAGAAATAAAAACGCAGAGGCTGAAATTTGAATTGTAATCTTTATCACACTACGTGAAAACAGTCAAATGGAATTAAAGAACTTGGGTCACTAAAATAATATTAAGGAAGCTCTTTATTATGCATTGGTTTTTGAAAAAAATAAGTAGATGTCATATTCTAGCAATATGAATTACATAAAATGCACACACAGTATTTTAGTTATGAGTACAAACTTGCCCAAAATTCTACTTCCAGTCAAGCATGAAACTTGTAAAACTCATAGTCCTAATATTTTTTAATCACTTGGGGTAAATATTAAGAAGAGACATTTGGGTCTCTATGCCAAATGGACTGACTCAGTCTCAGGAGGGTATGTCCTGGGAATCTGCCTTTACAGCGTTAAATATTTACATATTACCCACACCACTAGCATTCTGCTGAGAGTTCCAACTTCTTCCTTATCTATGAGATCCAGACAGGCAGTGCTTCGTTTATCTTAGAGTTTGCCACAGAGTGTTTACTGGAAATCCATAGCTGAAATCTGTAGGCAATACAATTGGGCAATTTCTTCAAATAGACAATGAATTTTGTCCTTTTTCAAGCATCTCTTTTGGGGTAGAAATGTATTGGCTGGTGTTAAAATCCACGTACAATTAATTGTCTTACATCACCTGGGCAAGTATAATGGCAACCTCCAACTACAACTTTCTTACCTCACTGATCCACTGATAGGCAAACATATTCTTTGTTTTCTAACAGAAAGATAGAAAGCAAACCTGTATAATATCCCAGAAAGCTTTGAACAGAAGATTCTGCAGGAGTCCTGTTTATATGGATTTGGTATTGGTTTGGTTTGTTTAATCAGTATCATTGTCTTCTAGAAAGGCACCACAGATGCTGATGTAATTTAAGCAGAATAGACTGCACTAATCACAGCATGTTAATCCCATCTGCTTCTCATGAAAAGGAAGCAGTATTCCATAATGATGTGAAAGAAGCCATGAGATTTCCTAAATCTGACCACCCTCCTTACTCTGTCTTGTATTTCTTTCTCCACAGTTCTTTAGTATCTTTTTCCCCTCTCCATTGCCACTGTCATCACAAAGCTTATGTATTTTCATATGAGAGGTTTTCATAAGAGAGAAAGATTTGGGGAGGTTTAGTTGAATTTCATCATAGTCCCCCAGTGATAAAATGGTCAGCTTCTAAGATTCTATTATCTCTAGGAAAATATTTATTGCTATCCTTTAAAGCAGAATGTGGTGTTTTGATATAGCTTCCTTAATAAGAAGCTAAAGATATTTATTAGGAATATTCTACATGAATAGCACTTAAAATATTAATTTAATACACATTTGTTTCCTGTTCTTTTATTCCTCTACTTGATACAGATGTAGGAAAACATTTCTGTTTTTTGAGAATATACCTGTTTCTTTTAGCCACATTTCATAATACCATACAAAATTAGACTAAATAAAAATAGATATGGTTAGAAAAAAATGTTGTGCAAGGGACGAGTGGGGTCAGGGTCTCTGCTGCTCTCTAGACGTAGTCTTCAGGGTCAGACAAGTGGGAGTTCAAATAATAACAGTTGGTCTGTAAAAGTTATCCTCCCCAAGAGCCTCTACAAGGAGATTTCTGAACTCAAGAGTTCTTTATAAGATTTCTGAGTTTGCAAAAAGCAATATTTGGGTGTACACATGGCACCAGGGGTTTGAAGGCAGTTGGTTTAACTTTACTTTGAAGCCAGGGAAATTCTAGTGAGTTCTACTCAGACCTTTGGGGAAAATGAGGCTAAACTATTTTTAGAGGATGATTTATGCCACAATTGGGTACCTTAGCAGAAGCCCAAAATTAGAAAAGAGGAAATAAGCTCTTGTTCTACTGAATGTTTAGTGTGAAATACTGAGTCACATTAATGGGTTTCCAAGGCCTGAAGAGGATCTGTGCCTTAAAAAAAAAAAAAGTACAGTTTAACGGTGTTTCAGACTAGGAGTTCTCTACTCATTATTGCTATTAAAACCACTCAAGATATTTTTCCAGTTTTATTGAGATACGATTGACATATAACATTGTGCTTGTTTTAGGGGTACAACATAGGGATTTGATATATGTATATATTGTAAATATCAATTTATTTAACATCCACTTCCTCACAGTTGCACGCTTTTGTTTAAATGAGAACTTCTAAGATCTGCTGTCAGTTCAGTTCTGTCGCTCAGTCGTGTCCGACTTCTCTCAAATATAGGTTACAGTATTGCTAACTTTAGTCACCATTACATCCTCAGAACTTATAACTGGAGGTTTGCACCGTTTGACCGCCTTCACCCAGTTCCCTTGTCCCCCCACCCACTCTCCGGCAACCACCAATCTGTTCTCTGTATCTTTTTACACACACACACACACACACACACACACACACACACACACACACACACACACAAGCTAATTTCAAGCGGTATGTTATATTGGTGAGGGAATGTTTTCAGTTCAGTCGCTCGGTCGTGTCCGACTCTTTGCGACCCCATGAATCGCAGCACGCCAGGCCTCCCTGTCCATCAACAGCTCCTGGAGTTCACCCAAACTCATGTCCATTGAGTTGGCGATGCCATGCAGCCATCTCATCCCCTGTCGTCCCCTTCTCCTCCTGCCTTCAATTTTTCCTAGCATCAGGATCTTTTCAAATGAGTCAGCTCTTCGCATCAAGTGGCCAAAGTATTGGAGTTTCAGCTTCAACATCAGTCCTTCCAATGAACACCCAGGACTGATCTCCTTTAGGATGGACTGGTTGGATCTCCTTGCAGTCCAAGGGACTCTCAAGAGTCTTCTCCGAGAGACTGTTTACATGCTCTTTGTACTGAAATGTGGGAAGTCTAAGCAACCAAATTGCCAACTTGTTATTGTTATAAACAAAAAGGAAAGTGAAAGATGAATTGATTTTTATTTTTACTATTTTTTTTAATAAGTAAGGGGGTTGCTGAAGACTGACAGCAGAAGGGGACGACAGAGGATGAGATGGTTGGATGGTATCACCAACTGGATGGACAGGCGTTTGAGCAAGCTCCCAGAGTTGGTGATGGACAGGGAAGCCTGGCGCGCTGCAGTCCATTGGTCACAAAGAGTAGGACACGACGGAGCGACTGAACTGAACTGAAGGGCCTTAGCCTTCCTGGGATGTCACGCAAGGAACTCCGAAAACTGAGCCCTAAAACCCCGCAGTCGGGGGTCAGGGCAGGTTTCTGCACAATTCACAGACGGTCCCTTCGGGCCCGCACCCTGCAGGGTTAGAGCGGGCCCAAGAGCCTCCAGCGAGAGACGGGGCGGAGCCCGGGGGGCGAGGGCGGGGCGGCGGCCGCACCCTTCCTCCGCCGGGGGAGGCGGGACCTCCGCGCTTCCCGCGTGCAGGCCGCGCCGCCTCCCGCTCTCCTCCTGCGCCCCGCGCCATTTCCGCTACTCTCGGCCGAGGAACCCCTCCTCCCAGGGCCGCGCGCGGCTGACCCTCGAGCGGCATGAGGCTGCCCCCCGAGACGTGCTGGCTGCTGCTCTGGCTGCCGCCTCTGGCCGCGCAGCCCGCGGGCGCCGAGCGCGCGGAGGAGGAGGCGGCAGCCGTCTCAGGTAACCGCGGGCACGGGCTGCGGGCGCGCGCGCCTCCTCGCTCTCCAGCCTCCTGTCGCCCTTCCCCCCTCTTGGTCCCCGCCCACGCCCACGCCCACGCCCCGGCCCGGCGTTGACCCAGGCTCTGCCCTCCCCGGCGGCGCGGAGCCGGGCGTGGGCGGCGTCTCCCTGCCAGGTTTAAGGCTCCCTCCTCGAGCGCGGCCTCCCTGGACTCTGCCGGGGACTGGATTTTAGGATTAGAAGCAGCTGCAAAGTTCATTCTGGCCCAGTTCCCACGTTTTACAGAAGCAACCAAAGCCCAGATAAGTTTTGATTTGTCCAAGGACATGAGGACAATCATTGTTACAAGTGATCCTTGTCTCCAGGCTTTCAACACAGGACATTTGTATATATCAATTTAGGTCGAAAAATCTTTCCCCTATCTAGCTGCAACTTTGGACTCAAGATTAGGGATGGTAAAAGCT
This sequence comes from Redunca redunca, assembly GCA_006410935.1. NCBI lineage: Eukaryota > Metazoa > Chordata > Mammalia > Artiodactyla > Bovidae > Redunca > Redunca redunca. The sequence goes on from SJYQ01001253.1 coordinate 102,776, forward strand.
TAGCTTTAGAAGTACACCGAAATTCTGCTACCCTGACTAGTTCTGTGACCTCGAGTCTGTCAAGCCACTACTGGTCACGTGTGAAACACGGATAATAATATTTCACAGGATTGTCGTCATGTGTAACGTGTGCACAGTGCCTGGTCCAGAGGAAACAGGAAACGGTAGCTGCTGCTGGTGGTATGGGCTGTCTGTAAAGCGCGCTCTCAAGATCCTGACTCCGGGCAGGGCAAGAGTTCTAACTTCAGTTCTGCTACGAACTTAACATTTCTATTTCATTAATTTTCCCCATTAAATCCTTTAAAAGATTTCCTGGACTCACTGTCCACTAACTTCCCTTCATCTTTTTGCCCACCTTCGGTTGCAAGGGAGGCGACCAGCTGTGGGCTTATAGGTGGGGAAAGCTGCCCCCTTCTGGTAAAATCCGGATTGTCTATGAATGAAGGCAGTTAACAGATTTTCGGCTGGAGCTGCCAACTCCCGGTAATCTCACAGTGAGGTACTTGGGGGGGCTATTCTAGATCAGTTTTCATTGAATAGAAGTTTGTCAAGTGTTTACTTTGTACTGGACAGTGTTAAAAGTGCTTTGATTGCATTATCTTATTTAATACCCATAGTAGCCCTATAGGGTAGAAACCATTTATATACGTATTTTACAGAAGAGGGCTTGGTAGTAAAAGAGGTAACCAGTATATACTGGTGAAAAAAATAAAGCACAGATCTGTCTAAGAAAGAGTTTCGGAGCATGGCAGCAGCCAGAACATTACAAGTAGCCTGGACCAGCGTCCAGATCTTTGATTTCTTCTTCCGTCCTTTCATTCAGCCACTCCCTTGTAGAATTACCTGGGTCCAGGCAGATAATCTTTAAGGGCCATAGTTTTCTCATCAGTAAAACAAAAATCTTCTGTTGCTGAAGGTTCTCCAATATTTTCTTTACCTTTTTCTCTTTTTAAGGGAATCTTTTTTTTTTTTTTTTGGCTTTCCTGGATCTTTGTAACTGCTCAGGCTTTTCTCTAGTGATGAGTGGATGCTACTCTTCGTTGAGGTGTGCAGGCTTCTCATTGTGAAGGCTTTTTTGTTGCTGTGGCGCGCGGGTTCTAGGATGCGTAGGCTTCTGTGGCTCGCGGGCTCCAGAACGCGGGCTCCGCGGCTGTGGCTCACAGGCTTAGTTACTCCGAGGCATGTGGAACCTTCCTGGACCAGGGGTTGAGCCCACATCTCCTCACTGACAGGCAGACTCTCATACACTGTGTGTGCTAACTTTTCTTTACTTTTATCTGCCTCAATGAGCCTGTTGTTTTCCAGGTTTCAGCGAGTACCTCGTTTTCAAAATAGGGCCCAGCTATAATGTGAGCTGATACTTCCTGTTGTAGAAATCTGTCTTCAATAACACACCCACACCCCCATCCATAGAATGGAGAACATCCAGACTGAGGCCAGAACAGCTTTTCTGGCTCCCCATTTGAAGGAAAGTCAGCGGCAATTGATACAGGAGGGGCAGACAGTTGTCTGGCTGAGAGGAAGAGAACCTTCAAACCAAAAGTCGCCAGGAGTTTGGAACCAGCAGGCAAGGTCCTTAGGTGTAGTTCACGGCACTGCAGTGAATTCCCAGCATTGAACCATAGTGATAGGCCATTTGAAACCACAGCTTTCAAATTCATCCACGGGGAAGAAAATCAATACTTGAAGTTAAGATCAGACCGGAATGTGCATTCGCATGCGACAGTTTCAGTTTCATTCTCTACGCACCTTCTTGAAGATCAAGATTCATATTCAAGCCAGGTTAGGAGAACAACAAGTACGGTCAATAGAGAAGTTCCTTTGTAACTTTGATACTACCTGCTAATTAGTTTGAATTTGAACTTACAAAATAATACCCTAAAAAGTCCTTCTGCCCTGCGAACTCTCAGGAGTTCAAATTTATTGCTTTTTAACTCTTCTCCCTCCCTTTCCTTATCCCAAAAGAAAAGCAGTCATATAGGCCAGATGGGGAAAGTGGCAGCCTGGTTTAATAAGTGATTTTATTATTCTATTATAATTTCATCTGAAGATATTTTTTCCCATAAGGGCATGTAAGGTTAAATTTTCAGAAGGAACATTGCTGAAATATTTTTACGTTGGAGATTGTTTAAAATCTGCAAACACCTGAAGAGTGTTTGTGCGTTTTATTTTTAGCATATTCTATAAGTAGGTTTAAGTACTATCTGCCCTTTTTTGAAGTTTTGACTGAATATTTTTACCTTAAAAGGTAAGTTTAGTTTATGACTAAACTCTTTAATTATATCCTTATACTTTTAGGAAAACTAATAAATGAGAAAAGTAGTACAAAAGAGTAATTTTAAATTTATTGGTTGAAGCAAGTGATGTGAAGCAGTCTCTTTTATATATGATACGTAGTCCTAACATTAGATTAAATATTTTCAAATTGAGTGGTATTTTAAATGAACTAAGGGATCGCAGTGGTAAAGGGAACCGTGACTCACATCCTTTGGTAAAGAACTGATATTCGTCCTAGCAGTTTGGGCACACTGGCCAAAAACCCACTGTTCTCTAGAAGCCGGGGTTATCTGCAGATATTCCCAGGTGCTTGGGAACTGAGGCAGAGCTGGGCCGGCCCACAGGTGCAGACCATTCTCCTGACCTGAATCAGGCTTGAGGAAGTGAGTACCCAGGTTATGGCGGTGGGGGGGCAGCCCCTGAGAAGGAGGTGTGTTTCAGCTCCGGGGGCAGCAGCGGCTCTTTCTGGGCAGGTGTTAACTCTCTTCTGACCCAGTGGATGATTGTTCTGACATTTGTATGAATCCCTAGAAATTCCCTTTTGTTTTCTGGATCGCCTTGTAAGGGGATGTTGCTGTTATTGTGATATATTCCTTTTGCCCGATCTACCACCAGGAAGTTCCACCTGAATGAATGGGCAAAGACCGAGGCTGCATGAATAAATGACATCTGCAGACGTGCCCGCAGCCTCGTAGCCTTCAGTGTCAGGGCTTGAACAGTTGACAAAGTTCAGCTAATCAGTCAAGCTGGCTACAGTTTTTGTTTCCCCCCCTCCGGCGGAGGTAGAGGAAGTAGAAACTGCCTAATGAAATGTCTCTAGAAGAAGGTAACTGAAAGGAGGCGAGGCCTAGGAAAGACATGACCTTTATAAATCATCAAAAATGAAAAGATCTGGTTCCCTCTAGGAAGACAGTAGGCCAGCTGTGTTAAGAAGCTTGGTTGTCAGTTACTGTCTTACTCTGGTCCAGCGGGTCCATGACTTAAGACTCCTTGGAGTGAATTCCCTTGGAGCTAGGGTTGCGGTTTCTCGTGGCTTGAGTTTCTAGCTCCTTAGGTAGTTAGGAATTCTTGTGTGGGTTGACTGAGATCCAGTCACCTCAGGAGACAGGTGGTAACAGGGAGAGCAGCCAGAGAACATCACGAAATGCCAGCGCCTCGTCTGTGATGTCTCCTGTTGTGTGTGATTTCAACGTCAGTCTCACCTCCAAAGCCAGACGTTGCTCTGGAGAATTCCAGGGGACACACTGTTTGCAACATGCTCTTAGCAGTGGATCTGTAGGTGTCAAAAATCAGGCCAGCCTGCCTCTGTCTGTGCTTTCCTTAATCCGGTTGAAGGCCAGGTGACATCAGAGTGAGTTCTCGTCCTCCAGCTGGGAGGTCCCTTCCACAGAATGCACTGACCTACCGTGTCGAGTACGACGGCAAGCGGATTCCCACCTCTTGTGTCCCGCTGCCCTCTGCCTGGTGAGGAGAGATAAGATGGTTCCCAGCTCGAGGGGTGTTAAGGGTTCGTGCCCTCACCCTGTAGTTCAGGGCACAGGGGTGCTGGGGCAGGGAAGGGGCAATGGAGCCTGCAGGTTCTGTTGGGGGGATGGCCCTGGTGCAGGCTGGACAGGTGTCCAGCATCAGTTTGCTTCACGGGGAGCCTGGAGAGCACCCCCTCTTATGGTGCCAGCACTGGCCAGGCTCTTGTGAAGACTGGCCATTGCAGGGAAAGAACAAATTGGCCAGATGGTGTCGTCAGGCTCTCTTGCGCCACGTTTTGTAAATAGTGATGATGTAACTGCTGAGATCACTTCAAGTGCTGCACAAGCACATCACAAGCTACCCGCTTGGCCATGGGCTGCTTTTGTTCTGTAAGCACATATAAGCTCCACCTGGAAGTGACCTTGTGGCTGTGTTGGCTGCGTTATGTCTGTGTCCGCTGGGTCAACCACGAGAGAAGACAGTGTGTCTGCAGTTCCCATGGCTCCTCGAATTTTCTTCCAGCTTCCCTGCTCGTGTCTTGCCTGCCATGCGTGCAAGCAGCACGCACAGCGAGATACAGCGAGACAGCCTTGCCTTCACTAGGTCAACTCTGCATGCCCAAAGAACCCACCAGTCCTCTGCAATTAGAGCACACGTGTAAAAGATGAATACTTAAATGTGGGGATACAGTAATGAACATGTCATGTCCCGAACTTCATGACGGGAGAGTGTCAACTAAAAAATATGTATGTATTAGGAAGAGAAGAAATCAGAGTAAGAAGGGAGGGCTTGGAGTGTGCCATTTTAGACAGCAGGGTCAGAGAAGGCCTTGCTGAGAAGGGGACGTTTGAGCACACAAATGTTATCTATTGGAAGGAGAAACTCTGCCAAGATCTGGGGAAAGCAGTTGCAAGCGGAGGAAACCGCATGCAGGAAAGCTTGAGGCGGGGGCAGCTCAGCGTCCTGAGGACAGGTTGACCGATAAGGCTGGAGGGAAGGCCAGAGGTGCCTGGGTCCCAGGAAAGGAGAGCAGGTTTTGCTTTGAGAAGTCGTTTGGGGAGAGGGTGGTTGAGCAGGTAAACGATGTGCTCTGATTGATGTTTCTGAAAGGTCCATGTGCTGGTAAGAGGAGAGGTTGGCGGTGGGGGGTGCGGAATTGAGGTGGTTCTGGGAGCCGACCAGCTCACAGTCCTTTACGTTGATCCAAGTGCACGAAGCCACCGTCTGGACGACAGGAACATTTACTCCTAAAGTCAAGCTATTGCACTGTACCCAGATTGCATCATCTTGCTCTTAGCTGAAGAGTTACAAATATCAGATGATTTAGGAGACAGTCTTAGGACCAAAATGAAAAAAAGCCTCAGTGGAAGGTAGCGTTTGCTTGTGAAGCTCAGGCTCCACAGCACATTTCCTCTGCCCACTAACAAGCCCACTAGCCATCAGTTCCCATACTTGTGTGAACTGATTCGACCTGTGAAGCAGTGGAACTCTCTGAGAGGAAGGACCCTGAAAGGACCACAAGAAAAGCCCCTAGAGTGGGCACATGTGGTTTGAGGAGCAACCCTGAGGAAGGAACAGGCTGGGGTTCACATTCTTGTGATGGTCTGGGCTGCTGGGATCTGCAGACCACTCGTCACCTGCCTCTCCCCCGCCTCCACGTGTGCTCCCTCCACAGTGACAGGCAGGGATCCCCTCTTTCATTGGAGACTCCCAGCAGAAAGATCTCCGCTCTGGCTGGCTGATTCCACGCGGTTCCTCACTAGTCATTAACGGTCCCCCCGTCCTTCCCCAGCTTTGGTGTAGCAGGCGATTCTGGCTTCATGTCAGATTTTCCTGGAGAAACAGCTGATCACACTCTCCTTAGAGGAGTCGGGGGTCGGCCTATGGTTTCTCTGTGTGCCCTGTTGATGTTCCATATTTGACAGATGTACTGGTGGTACCCTGTCCTGGGTCAAGGACTGGCTTTTGACTTTCATCTCCCTTTATTTAAATTCAGTAGCAGCAGCTGCAGAGTAGAATGAACCCCATTCCTTGATAATTTGGTTGTGGCATTTACTACAGTCATTTGCCATATGTAACGCAGCACTTGTCTTCTGTTTCACTGTTATGCTGTATTATATATTACATATGATATATTGCATATTACCTGAAACACACACATATGTTGTACTGCATCAGTTTTGAGCCAGACTTCTCCTGTGCTCCAGACCTGTCATCTTTACCTAGTCCCATCAACCAAGACTCAGTACATCTAGAACTGAACTCATGCCCTTTTCACTGGACAAACTTGCTGCTTCTCTGGTATTCCGTATGTGGATAAAGGGCTTCACCGTCTCCCCGCTCACCAGAACCATCAGGTTGCCTCTGAATCTCTGTCTGTTGATTCCACTTCCTAGGTGTTCTTTGATCTGCTCTTTCTCCCTCCTGCTTTGCTCATTTCTTACTCAGATTGCTTCGGGAGCCCCCACAGCTCCGCTTGCCGTGCTCCTCCCCTCTGACATTTCACATGGCTTCCAGAATGCTCTTTCCAAGACACGCCTGTGTTTTCTGTCCCCGCAGGTCCATTCCCTGCCCTCCTCTCCCCTGTGCAGTGCCAGGGAGCTGGCCTCTGCGGGCTTCTCCGCCCTCTGGCTTCCCACTGGGTCTGGTCGATGAGCGACTGGTAGGGGGTAGGGGCAGGAGGGAGCTGCCTCTGGAGTCCTGGCAGAGTGTCTGTGTCCCTTGGATTGCTGTCCTCAGCTCTGGCACCGCCACTGACAGCGGGTCCTCCTTTGGCATCTCAGGCCGAGGAAGGTTGAAGGCTTTCTGCTGTCGTCGGTGCCTGAGAACGCCTGTCCACGTCTTCACTGAACTCTTCTCAGTTAAACTCTCTGACATGTCAGCAGCTTCCTGCTGAAACTTTGTTTGCCTGAAATCCCTCAGTGCTCTGCTTTCAGCCAGAAGTCTGTGTTACTCACTGCAACGATGACTGCTGCTTAGCTCTCGAGCTGCAGGTGTTAAAATGCCCTCGTGTATTCCCTGCATTCCATCCTCGTGGATGGCCAGAGCACTTCCATCGTTTCCCTCGTCTCCGTGGATCTCTGCGCACTTGTCGCCCCGACCCGCTGACTTCTAGGTCACTGCCTCCAGCTGGGATCAGTGGTCCACTCACATGTCCTCCTCTCCGGGAAGCCTCTCAGTCAGTCCTCGCCTTCTCCTTCAAGACTGAAGATGTGCCTGTTCTCCTTGCTCTTACCGTCCTTCCATCTGTCATATGACTATTCATATTAGACTGTAATATTTTCGTCTCCTGCTAGGCTGGAAAGACTGAAGGACTATAATTACTGCCTAGAAGAATTTAATGTTCATAAAGTATAAAACCAGCCATCATTAACCCTGTGAATAAAAAAGATTTGGGGCAATTATATATTTAGGAAATATATTCTCTTTTCCATCTCTCAGTTTCTAGGTGTAGAGCTTTGAATGAGATGGATTTAATTAAAGCTTCTCTGTCAGACTGTTACTGCTACAATCAACATTCCCAAGTGAAATGGAAGTATATATGGTCAACTGTGCAGGTAAGAGCTCACTTTCAAATTATGTCTTAGGAACAGAGACTTTAAAGGTACTATTTCAAGAGTAGAAATAGACATAGAGCTTTTATATGACACAGAGCTATTGCCAGTAGGAAAGCTGCCTGGGGAATCACACGGTAGTTCAAGCAGAGGGATGTGGTAGAAGCATAAATCTCCATACTCTTCATCAGCCCTTCTTTATCCACTCCAAGTAAATATACTATATGATGCAGCACGCTTGCTGGCTCAGGACAACATCCTCTCACATACTTTCAAGACAATTGCTGTCTCAAACCTTTCTATGTATATTATAAAAATTCTGAAGTTACCTATGATCTCACATATGGTCAAGATAGTCATCCTGGAGTGCAAAGTCAAGCGGGCCTTAGAAAGCATCACTACGAACAAAGCTAGTGGAGGTGATGGAATTCCAGTTGAGCTATTTCAAATTCTTAAAGATGATGCTGTGAAAGTGTTGCACTCAATATGTCAGCAAATTTGGAAAACTCAGCAGTGGCCACAGGACTGGAAAAGGTCAGTTTTCATTCTAATCCCAAAGAAAGGCAATGCCAAAGAAGGCTCAACTACCACACAATTTCACTCATCTCACACTCTAGTAAAGTAATGCTCAAAATTCTCCAAGCCAGGCTTTCAATAGTATGTGAATCGTGAACTTCCAGATGTTCAAGCTGGATTTAGAAAAGGCAGAGGAACCAGAGATCAAATTGCCAACATCTGTTGGATTGTAGGACAAGCAAGAGAGTTCCATAAAAGCCTTTGACTGTGTGGATCACAACAAACTGTGGAAAATTCTGAAAGAGATGAAATAGCAGACCACCTGACCTGCCTCTTGAGAACTCTGTATGCAGATAAGGAAGCAACAGTTAGAACTGGACATGGAACAACAGACTGGTTCCAAATAGGAAAAGGAGTACGTCAAGGCTGAATATTGTCACCCTGCTTATTTAACTTCTGTGCAGAGTCCATCATGAGAAACACTGGGCTGGAAGAAGCACAAGCTGGAATCAGGATTGCCAGGAGAAATATCAATAACTTCAGATACGCAGATGACACCACCCTTACGGCAGAAAGCAAATAAGAACTAAAGAGCCTCTTGATGAAAGTAAAAGAAGAGAGTGAAAAAGTTGGCTTAAAGCTCAACATTCAGAAAACTAAGATCATGGCATCTGGTCCCATCACTTCACTGCAAATAGATGGGGAAACAGTGGCTGACTTTATTTTTCTGGGCTCCAAAATCACTGCAGATGGTGATTGCAGCCATGAAATTAAAAGACGCTTACTCCTTGGAAGAAAAGTTATGACCAACCTAGACAGCATATTCAAAAGCAGAGACATTGCTTTGCCAACAATGGTCTGTCTAGTTAAAGCTATGGTTTTTCCAGTAGTCATGTATGGATGTGAGAGTTGGACTATAAAGAAAGCTGAGCACCAAAGAATTGATGCTTTTGAACTGTGGTGTTGGAGAAGACTCTTGAGAGTCCCTTGGACTGCAAGGAGATCCAACCAATCTATCCTAAAGGAAACCAGTCCTGAATGTTCATTGGAAGGACTGATGCTAAAGCTGAAACTTCAATACCTTGGCCACTTGATGTGAAGAATTGACTAATTTGAAAAGACCCTGATGCTGGAAAAGACTGAGGGAAGGAGGAGAAGGGGACGACAGAGGATGAGATGGTTGAATGGCATCACCAACTCAATGAACATGAATTTGAGTAAAGTCTGCAAGTTGGTGATGGACAGGGAGGCCTGGTGTGCTGCAGTTCATGGGTCGCAGAGAGTCAGATGTGACTGAACTGAAGTGCCAGGAATTGTTCTAAGCTCTCAGGATCCATAAGTGAACAGAGTGGATCTCTGCTCCTGTGATGTTAACACTCTCAGGAATGGGGCGGTAGGGCAGGGCTAGCCGTATGTGTAACAGAGGAGAAAATTATAAAACTGGTAAGTGCTATGAAAAAAGAAAATGTAGAGTAAGATAAGTAGAACGACAGAAGCAGGGGCAAGTTGCAGTATTGAAAAGAGCGGTTGGGGGAGTTCTCATCGGAAAGGTGAAATTTGAGTACGATTTCAGTGATGTGAGTCACCCAGTAGGAAATCTGAGGAAAGCATGTTCTCAGCTGGGGCAGAGCTGAGACATCATCTTCGTCAGTGGGCACGTGATGCTGCTTTGTACCGTTCCTGATAATGTATACCACTTTGGTCCCTGGTGGCTTAGAGGGTAAAGCATCTGCCTGCAATGCAGGAGACCTGGGTTCGATCCCTGGGTCGGGAAGATCCCCTGGAGAAGGAAATGGCAACCCACTCCAGTACTCTTGTCTGGAAAATTCCATGGATGGAGGAGCATGGTAGGCTACAGTCCATGGGACCACAAAGAATCAGACACGACTGAGCGACTTCACTTTCGCTTTCACTTTGGTCACTTACTTAACGTGGTATTTATCAGTTTGCAGTTTTACTACTGCAAAATGACTATTTTCACCTCTGTGATGAATGAATATTTTGAAGGGATAATTTGAGACTAGGTATATATTCTGTTGCTCATCAAACTTTCACCCTCTAGTTTTATTATCCATTGCTGATTGCTTGCCTAAATCAGTTATCATCACAGTGTTTATCAAATGGTGATTTTCTAATTCCATTATTCCTTCTACAGCCGTTGGCATTCTTCTGTAAGGAAGAATTTACCTCTCCAATTTTATTTAGATCCATATAGTCTCGTGGATTGCCAGTTCATTCACTGGACTACAGTTCATTACTTGTGCTGTTTATTTTCATATTCATATTGTCCTGGATTTGGCCAGTAAGAGCCCTTTCAGACTAGCTCCTATGACTCTTACCTTGTGTTTATCATTATTCGAGCACTTCTTTACCTTCTGGCAAATAAGATGTTCCCAGGCTTACCTGTGCTTTCCTAGACCCAGCTGTGGAGTCATACATTTTCTGAGGAGCCTTAAGTGTTCGGTGTGTTCATTACTACTGGGTGTCATTGTCAAATGTGTGTATACACACATACACATCCCTACTCCCGTACACATAACTGTTCTTTCCTTCCTTCCTTCCTTCCTCTTTGTAAAAAACCATGCATTCTTATCTCTCCAGTACCACTGGATTCTAGAGTCTTCGTCCCTTCCATCTCTGTAACTCTCTTCTCGGATTGTGAGAAACCAGGTTCCCATTATCCTCAGTATGTTGATTCATTTTCCTATTCCTAGAGTAATTGCAGAGTTGCTAAGCCATACTGTTGTGAAAAGCAAACTTAGTAACAACTCAGCATTTGTTTACAATGTTTCATCCTCATAGTTTGCACCATCTAAATACTAATGGGGTTACAAATCTTATAAATACTGTGCTCAAAAGTTACTTGGGTTTCATGCATTCCCACCCATCTCCCTCAAATCTGGTTATATTATTCATTTGGAATACATTTGTTCCTGTTTGTTACCATTTCAGAATTTTTCCTCATCCTGGTTGATTTTATTGTCATTATTTTTTTTTAGTGTGTACAATATTAAAAGGGTACAATATTAAAGGCCCCAAAGTCAAAATTACACAAAGATGTTCTCAGAGAGGTGTCCCTCCGTCTCATCCCTCTAACCCTTTCCCACTCAATACATGCAGGGAACCAGTTTTGTTATCTTTCCTGTGTTTCTTTTTGCAAAAGAAGCAGTGAGACATATTTATAGATCATGCTTAAAGCCATGAGGCTAAGCAGTGAATTTAGATAGAGAAAAGGAAAGGACCAGTGACTGAGACTGGGTCAGTTTGCTATCAAGAGATGGGGATGGGGTGGGGGGGTGGGGGGGTGCGTGGTGCAGCAGAGCAGAGAGGGAAGGAAGAGCAGGTTGAGGAGGTACCCTGGGAGCACCAGGAAGTGCAACAGGGAGGAGGTCAGGAGGGCCCAGCCGTGCTGGACTCTGTTGATGGGTCAGATAGGATGACAGGGAGTGCGTTTAGCAACATGGAGGTCGCTGGTGACCTTGTCAGGGGCAGCCTGTTGGGAACGAAAGTCTGACTGAAGTGGCTAAAGACAGAAAGAGGGGAGAGGAACTGGAGAATGCAGAAGAATTTTATTGCAGTGGGAAGTGAGGAAAAGGGGTGATAGCTGGAGGGTAAAAGGAAGTCAGTAGAAGGTTTTCATGTGTGTATTTTTTTTTTTAATGAGAAAAATTCTGGCATGTCTGTAAGCTGATGGGAATGGCTTAGTAAAGTGGGAAGAAGTTCTGGTGGGATGTCCTTGAGCAGCCGAGTGGGTCGGATCCAGGGCACAGGTTGGGAGCTTATCTTTAGAATGGGGCATGTCAGTCTCCTTGTGGTGGAAATTTCCTCCGAAATGCACAAGCTGGAAGCAGAGCATGTGCCTGCAGGTGCTGACAGGTGGGGAGATATGGGGACAGGAGCCTGTCCGGGTCCTCTTCGATCTCTTCTGTTCTCTGTGAAGTTGGAAGGATCCTCGGCCAAGAGTGAGGAGGGGAGGAGTTATTGGGGTATTGAGGACGGAGAGCTGTGAGGTCGGGGTTGGAGAGAAGGGAAGAGTGACCGGACAGGAGTGTGTGGTGTGACGGCAGGCAGCCCTCTGGTCCCACTTCAGGTTCCCGGACACGGGTTTGAAGAGAGAGCACTGCTGGTTTTCCAGCACAGTGGTGCGGATGCAGAAGAGGGAAAGGTGGAGGGTTGAATTTTGCGAGTGAGTGTGACAGGGCATGAGGGGCACAGACGAGGATGCATGTGAGGGAATGTTTCACGATTGATCATGGAACTCAGCGGGAAAAGAAGGGGCTGAGGCCACCCAGGGTGCGGAGGAGGGGAGAGAGGCGTGATCAGTGATGGGGTCCATGCTTGCTGGCAGCGGGGCACGCTGGAAAGATAGGTGGCGGTTGTCTAGTTGGGCTGCAGTTTGGGACTGACAGGAGCTAGCCTGTGGCCACGAGAGTGATTACCTGAGGTGTGTGGAGAACAGGAGCTGTAAGAGGGGAGAAGTTCAGGGAACCAAGAGGCCAGGATATTGGAAGGACAGGATGTGTGTACTGTGTAAACTTAATCCCAGAGACATATAGCAGGAAGTAGTATTTGGAGAGCAACGGTGAGCCAGGAGCCGAAGTCCCCGGAGGTTTGGGGTGCAGGTAGACAGATCGTGGGTGATGCCACCTGATGCCACAGATTCAGCGCTGTTGCTCTCACCCCCCTTTTCAGGCTCGCCCTCTCCCTGGACAAAGAAGACAGGGATAAAGGCAGCAGCAGAGTATCGTTTAATGGCCCCTGGGCTGTTGGCCTCTGCTCCCCATTCTAGACGGCGCTTTGCTGTGGGAGTTGAGTAGGACCTGGGGTTGGGTCCCTCTTCAGAGGACGTGGTGACGGAAGCCTGAGTCGCACATGCTCAGCTGGCCCGGAAGATAGAAGTGTTTTTTCTCAGTCACAGTGGGAGCGGTGGCGAGAGAGATCCTCTTCTCATGAGGTTCATAACCCAGTAGTTGCTGCCCATTATGTTCTCTCGTCTGTTTTCATGCGGCCTTTGGTCACAGTAACCCACTGGAAGAGGGTGTTAAATCAACCACAACTCGGGAAGAAGCATCCACTCTCAGAAGTGGCTGTGCTCCCATATGTGTTGGCTAAACCAGAAATCCAGGTCCATCCCTGGGATCAGAACGTGACCAAGTACACTGAGTGTTCTTTACTCAGCCAGTTCTGGGCTCTCTTTATTCCTTTGCTCATAATTTTGAGAAGCTGGTAAGAAGTTTTAACTTCTCTGTAAATTTGTTGATTCTCGTTTCATAGGTGAAAATCACCAGTTCAGGCCCGTTCAGTGTTGTATATATCACAGAAAAGTATAATTGCCAGTATCCAGAAACCATTCTATCCATCATCAGATGTATGATTCATAACTTTTGGACACCAGAGGAGTCTAATGATATAACCATAATCATCCATCCATACGGACAGACTGTCTGTTTCTCTGTGAAGCCAGCCGGGAAGATATTTATCTATACGATAAGTGTGAAACAAAACAGTAAGTCTGTTATTATTATATGTGGTTTTCTGGTTCAGCATTTCTGGAGTGACATTTCAGTGAGTTGCCTGTCTTTCACTAACTGCATTGACACAGAATCCTTGTTTGTTGTGTGTCTGTGTGTTTTTTTTTCCTCCAGTTGTGGATTTCAAGCTCGTCTTTGTATTTGTGGTGGGCATCTTCCTCTTCTTTTACGCAAAGACCTTGAGTCAGTAAGTATTCATTTTTACTTCCTTAATTTTGTGAGTCTTAAAGGGTAGAACAGGAGGATTCCCTGGTGGTCCCTTGGCTTTCACTGCCAAGGGCCCGGGTTCAGTCCCTGGTCAAGAAACTGAGATGGCATAAGCCACAGGGCATAGCCGGGAAGGAAAAAAGAAGAAGAGTAGGACGCTTTTGACCTTGTGGTAAACGTTTCCATACTAGTTGTAGTTTTTGCTTTAGGTTTTGCCAACAACAGGTCTCAAGATAGTTTTGAAAAGATTTTTAAAGCCAGTGAGAGTTATTTGTATAAAGTGGTATGTTCCGGTTACACGGTGCTTTCACATGCATTATTTTGTATCAGTATAAGTGAAGTCACTCAGTCGTGTCCGACTCTTTGCAATCCCATGGACTGTAGTCTACCAGGCTTCTCTGTCCATGGGATTTTCCAGGCAAGAGTACTGGAGTGGGTTGCCATTTCCTTCTCCAGGGGATCTTCCTGATCCAGGGATCGAACCCAGGGAGATGCTTTACCCCCTGAGCCACCAGGGAAGCTTGTGTCTGTATATGTTATTTTAATTGATTTGTTTCCCTTAACAACTATGTGAGCTCTGGATGATTATTCTCATTTTATGGATGAGAAAACCAACATCCATCATCACAAGACTAGTCTTGCCAGGGCTGAAATTCATACTCAGGTTTTCTGATGCCGTGCCTTTCTCTCTCATATTTGTACCACCTCCTAGATTTGTGATTCTGATACAGAAGGTTGACTTTAACATATTATCCTGATGCTTTGTTTCTTATAACTTCTTTTTTGAAAAATTTCTTTTCAGTAATATTTTACTTCTTGACTTGCTACTCTGAACATTGTTTATTTTTGAGCTTTTCGTTAGAGCTTGACAGTGTGTATTTAATGTCCTCCATGGTCTTAATAAACTATATGTTGCTTGCATAACCTGAAGAGTAAAGCTTGGATTCAGAGGAGCTGGGCTGCAAGCCTGAATCCTCCCAACTGGCAGATACTGACTTGAGGAAGGTCTTTAACTTCTTGGCGCCTGGGTTTCCTCCCACTGAAAACTGAGACATGGATAGCTGTTGCATATGGAGTAGGAAATGGCACCCCACTCCAGTATTCTTGCCTGGAAAATCCTGGCAGGCTACAGTCCATGGGATCGCAAAAGAGTTGGACATGTCTGAGCAATTGAGCATACACGTGGCTCCTATACAGGGCTATTGTGAATGCATGTAAAGCTCTCAGACAAGTGCCTGCCACATGATAGATGCTCCAGTAATTACTCTTGGACCAGATTCTGAACACAGAAGATAACTCAGACATTCTGTTCTGAGTCAGTGGCAAGCTATTTACCATAAATTTCAAGTAGAGATTTCACTTTTTAAGAGTATAGGATATAATTAAAGTTGCCATCTTAGTTTTTCCTCTTGGTATTCTTTATGGCGTCTGTCAAATTCAACATTTCTAATACTGAAAGTGTGACTTGGCATTTAAATGACTTTTTTCTGCTTGTCTTGGCAGAAGCCCTGTTTTCTTTTACTCTTCGGGGACTGTTCTAGGTGTTCTAATGACATTAGTCTTTGTCCTGTTGCTGGTGAAAAAGTTCATTCCTAAGGTAGGTATATCAGGTACAGATGAATTAAAAAATGGAAATCATGATCTCATAAACATGAAAAAGTGATTAAAATTAATTCATGTTTATTATGACAGTTCCTAATTTCTACATTGTATAAACTGGCTTAAATCGTGTCTTTTCCTAGAGATCCTATTTTCATTTGCTACAGTGTGTAAGCTTCAGTATTACATTTTGGCCATACTTTTTTTGAGACCCTTTTATTTTCTAGATAGTGCATCTTTCTTATGAGTGATGGGGACTCATCCTACGCTGAATGAAAATTTCTCTTGGCATAGTTGAGGAATGTCATGATGCTGAATCATCAGGGCCTTGAATAACAGTGTTGCAATACCTGGGGGTTTCTTCATCATTATTAGTTCCCCCAAAATGCCTTCCATAAAAGAATGGCCTGCACTTAGTTGAGGATACATACGTATTAGTTCAGGATGCTAATGTTGGGTTTACGCTGACGAAAGCCTACAACACCAGCATTATTTTGAGATAAATTTATTCTTTAGAACATTGTTTCTCCAACTGTAATGTACATGCAGGTCACCTGGGGTCCTGTTGAAGTGCAGTCTCTGACTCAGGAGTCTGCTGTGGGCCTGAGAATTTTAGTTGCCACCAGATTCCTAATGACATTGAAGCTGCTGGTGCATGGACCATACCTTTAGTGAGACTTGAGAAGAGTGTCTTGTCTTGACTTCAGTGCAGTTTGATATACAGATTTCAAATACAAAGGGTTTTGTTTGTTTACTTCTACTTTTATGAGAGTGAATGAACCAAAAACCATGTGATTTATTTTCTTCCACATGCAGTATAGCACCTTTTGGGCTCTAATGCTTGGTTGTTGGTTTGCTTCAGTGTATATTCTGGGGCAACTGATGGAAGAGCTGAAGAGACTGTGGTATGAAAGCAGAATATGTGTATTAGGTAGGTAAAGATTTAAAAAATACAGTCTGTTATTGGTAAAGCTGAAAAGTACAGCCAGGGGCCTTCTCTTGACATACGCTCCAGCATTCAGATTTTCATTGTGAACTAAGGAGAAGAACTGTTAAAAATAATATTTTATTCCCACAGTTGGTGGTTTCAGTTCATTAGATATCATTTTAGACTGTTTCTCTTTGATATTCTTCCTAGTTTTCCACTCTGATGATCAAAAGAGCAAAACAGCACTTGCCCTTTTTGCCTGCATATGCTTTTAAATTGCAGTTACGCTCTAACCACCTCTAAATTGTAATGAAAAAATTGCTCTAAAATGCGACTCTTTATTTCTTTTTCATGTGTTTATTACAAAAGGTAAGAAATTGTAAATATAAATGACCAATGAAAACTTGACTTTTAGAAACTGAGAAACTTGTTCTTGTCATTTAAAAGAACAAAAATATCAACTTTTTAGAGTGTTTTAATTGGGAAATACCAAAGAATGGGAGAATCCATTTTCTCCTAACCTCTTAGTGCCGAATTTCTCACATAAGTACGCCCACCCAAAGCAAAAGCAATCAATTTTTGTTTCACTTGAAGCTTTTATGTTTTTAGTCCATTTTTCTTTTTATAGTATTTTCAAAGTAAATTACTGCTGCTATGGTGTGTTTCTTTAAATACTTGACTTAATATTTCTATAAGGCAAGAACATTTGTCTCTATAGTTCAGTTACTAAATCTTAAAAAATTAATAGTTACATAAGATTATCTGTTACCTACGCCGTGTTCAGATTTCCTAAGCATCCTTGATGTTTGGTTTTATAAGGTAGGATATAGTCCGGAATCACATTTTGCATATATTGTGTCCCATAAGTCTCGTTTAATCCATAACAGGTTTCTGGTTTGGGTTTTTTTCCCCCATCTCAGTGATATGATGAAGAGACCAAGTTAGTTGCCCTACAGCATGCTCCACTTTCTGGGTTTCTCTGATTATTCCTTTGTGGTATAGTTTAACTTGTTTCTCTCCTGTATCTTATATAAGCTGGAAATTGGGTCTTGAGACTTGCTTAGATACAAATGAAATGCTCACTGAATACCTGAGAGGTGATGTGCTCTCAACGTTGCAGCGCCGCTTGTCCCTCTGTCCATAGCACAGAAGCTGAGCACCAGATTGCAAGGGTGATAGCTGATCCCTTCCCTGTGAAATCACACTTAGTGATTAGACCGTTAAAAATGGGTTTTTTAGATTTAGTGATTGGAGAAAGTGATGGCACCCCACTCCAGTACTCTTGCCTGGAAAATCCCATGGGCGGAGGAGCCTGGTGGGCTGCAGTCCATGGGGTCGCTAAGAGTCAGACACGACTGAGCGACTTCCCTTTCACTTTTAACTTTCGTNGGGGTCGCTAAGAGTCGGACACGACTGAGCGACTTCCCTTTCACTTTTAACTTTCGTGCATTGGAGAAGGAAATGGCAACCCACTCCAGTGTTCTTGCCTAGAGAATCCCAGAGATGGGGGAGCCTGTTGGGCTGCCGTCTGTGGGGTTGCACAGAGTCGGACACAACTGAAGCGACTTAGCAGCAGCAGCAGCAGCAGATTTAGTGATTAGAAAATTAAAAATGGGTTTTGTGGCAGACTATGGCGTACACTAAGGCTTATTCCTGACCAAAGCAGCTATGATAACATCTGTCCTCTACGACTGGGCCAGAAAACAGGTATACTTATGTATTATTAATAATGTATTATTGTACATCCTTAAGTCCTGCAGAGTCCACCTAGCATCTCACAGGGGAGGAATAACTAGCCCTAAATGCATTTTTCAGCTTCACTGGGGAAAGAAAAATGCAGGTGTTCTGATATGTTCTTAGCTCTAAGTCATGACTCTGCCAGGTTTTCCCCATAACTTTGCAAGTTCGGCGTTACATTATTGTACGTCTTTCTGCTCTGACAGGCTACTTCTTGACAGTTGGCTGTGTCAGCTTTGCTGTCTGCTACAAGCACGGGCCCCTGGTGGAGGAGAGGAGCGTGGTGCTCCTGGCGTGGCTGCTGCGGCTCCTGTCCCTGCTCCTGGTGTACATGGGGGTGTCCGCGCCCCAGTTCGCCTGCACGGCCACCCTGCTGCTCGTCCTGTCATCCGGGAGCCGGTACTATCTGCCACGCGTGCTCGCTTGTGTCGGGAGGTGTGTGGCCCCTTTTCTTTCCTCCATCATAAGTTTGATGTTTTGAGCTCTGGTTTTATTTATTCTTTGGGGGAGTTTTTTGGTCATGTCTTATTTGATATCACAATTCACTCCACTTGATCTGGAGATCTCAGATTTCCCCCTGAGAAGGGGGTGGTTAGAGAATGTAAGTGCCTGATCCAACCTCCATTGCTAGCTGTCGTTAATCTTCCGGAGCCACCAATTACCAGGTAATGACGGCTCAGCCAGAATTCACTGAAATCAGTGACAAATTACTTGGGCATGGCATCACCTAACAGTTCTACTTTCATTCTACATTTCCTTTCTTTTGGGCCCAAGGACTGCTTTGGGGCTATTTGTTGTGCTTACGAGATACGAGGAAACAGAACTGAATAACAAATCATTGAAAGTTATAATTTATATAATCAGGGCTTTCTTCTTTCTTAGGTTTTAAGATAAGGCTTAAATGCCCTTCAGCCATGGAGTCTGAGCACCTGTTCTGTGCCAGGTGCACGGGTGAAGGAGTGGCCCCTGCCCTGGCGGTGTGCTCATTGAGACACAGGCATATTGGTGCTAGAGAAAGTGTTCAGATAGGCCTGCCCAGGAAGTATGCTTGCTTAGTCGCTCAGCTGTGTCCAACTCTTTGTGATCCTATGGACTGTAGCCTGCCAGGCTTCTCTGTCCATGGGGATTCTCCAGACATGAATACTGGAGAGGGTTGCCATTTCTTCCTCCAGGGGATCTTCCCAACCCAAGAATTGAACCCAGATCTCCTGTGACACAGGCAGATTCTTTACCACTGAGCCATTGGGGAAACCCACCCAGAAAGTGTAGCATGTTGAAAAAGTTCAGGAAAGTTCCTGGAAAAGAGACTCATGGGCTGAATCCTAATGAATCAAATCAGCCAGATGAATAAATATAGGAAAGGCCTTCCTGAAAGGGAGAAAGCCCCGTTTGCTACCATCCCAGAGCAGGCGAGTGAGGTGGGTGTCCACCAGGATATGGAGGCCCCGCAGGCAGTGCTGGAGAATCTAATCTGATCCTGTACGTGGTGGAGGCACTGCCCTTTCTGCATTTCAGGCAATGCACTCCGACTGCTGCCCAGACAGGAGTTAGAAATCAAATGCTTGGGGCCCCAGAGATTCCGAGCAGAGAGAAAGCAGTGGTGAGGACTGTGCAAAGTTCTGCAACACTGCCCCAAAGAAATGGGGTCGGTTACCACTCAGCTGGAGCTGATGATTGCCATTTGGGAATACGGGCCTTGCCAGATCGCCTCATTTTCTAGAAAAGCTGGGAACATGGATCGAATGTCAAGTCTTAGGATTTTTAAATGGTGGCAGCTAACTAATATGAAAATAGAAACACAGTCAACAAGCCAGGATCCAAGCAGAAGCCACAGTCACTCACTGGGCGGTGGGATGGGGCCCGTCTGTCTTCGGGTGCAGAGGGTGGAGGTTAAGGGCAGGTTTAGGGGCGGGAGACCAGTCATCAGACGTCACAGTGGTCCAGGCAAGAGGTGAGCAGGGCCTGGAGCAGGGCAGTGAGAGCAAAGCTAGAAGAGGGAGTTAGTGAATGTTCACGAGGTAAACTTGACTGTGAGGAGGAGACTCGGTGACAGCTGATAGTTTATGGATCTGCTGACTCCATGGGTGGTGACGTCACAGGGTTAAAGAGGCGCCAGAGGCGGGGCAGAGCCTCTCTGCAGAGGATGCTGGCAAGGCTGCTGCCAGCTGCTTCTCTCCGCCCTCAGAGGCAGACGGTGACTGGGGCTCTCGGAGATCCCTCTGCCAGGAGGGGACTGGCCACTGCACACCCTTGAGGCCTCGCATCCCTTGTCTGGCTTGTGGTCTGAGGAGCCCGAGAGAGTTCCTTCCACTTTCCTTGTCAACGTCCGCTACCCTGCCGAGAGCCGAGTGTGTTCTCTTACCTGCGTGGTGATGCTCTTGTGCATTTGCGGAGCATTCTGTTTAACACAGACCTAACGATCAAAATGTACCGTAACTTCCTCAACTTTTCGTACTGCTGGTGAGTAATTATGTGAAGGATTAGGAAATAAAATAGGAACTCGCAGGGTAAACAATAAGCCAAAGAAATAATACTTTGAATATAAAATACTGTCTAGTTTACAAAGAGCTGTTTGAATATGTTTTGATAATATATGGTAGTTATTATTTTATCTCTGTTGAACACTTACTGTAGGCTGTTCACTGTGCTAAGCATTCGATACGAAGTAGTATTTTTCATCTGTCCAGTGACCTCCTGAGGTAGACGATGTTGCTTTAACTTTTGTTCCATGTGAGCGAAGTAAGGCTCAGAGCTGTGAAGGAGCTGCCCAGCTCACCCAGTGGGTAAACCTCACAGCTGAAACCGTGTCCCCGTCTCGTGCTCCGAGCTCGGGCATTTTCCTCCGTGGAGACCAGGCTAGGTGTTCAGAAAAGGAGGAGGAAATAATGTCAGTGGTTCCCTAATCCAGTTTATCAACCACCAGACGAGCTGTAAAAGTTTAAAGATTTTCAGGCCCCAAACCTCAAGAAAACAAACATACGTTAAAACACCTCCTGGTGATTGTGTTGCTCATTTGTATTTGGGAATCTTTGGTTAAATTTTAAACCACCGAAAACGTTTTTTTTAAACTCACTGATAAATATACATGTTAAAACCTCTTCATTATTACCATTCTTTATGAGATTCTACTCTTTAGGACTGTTTTGGTTGGAAAAAAGTTCCAATCGTGAGCCCCCTCCATATGTAGCAAAAGAATAATGATTTTAATCTTTTGAATTACTGTGTGTACACGACCCTTGTACTCGGGAAGTGCGTTTACTTCCTCTGAGGTTAGCCAGCGTCTCCACCACTAGGTGGAGGCCACACCCCGCAGATCTTCTCAGCTTCTCTGTTTAGACTCAGGGGCAAGTGATTCTGCTGGGTCTCCATAAGTCATCTCAAAGGTTTGCTGCTGTTGGTGCCCAAGAAAATCAGCAGGCAGGCAAAAAGAAGCCAGGTTTTTAATTGCCTGATTTGAAATCACCGAGGAAGAAAAATACAATTATGTCTCCATCAGAAAATGATGCTCAGGACTTCTTGGTGATCCAGTTGTCTAAGGCTTTGCACAGCCAGTGCAGGAGGCCCAGGCCCAGTCCCTGTTTGGGGAGCTAGATCCCACGTGCCACAGCTAAGTAAGACCCCGTGGGCTGCCATGAAGATGCCACAGCCAAAAAAAAAAGGATCCTCGGTGCCTTAGGACATTATTTCAGCTGGTCCAGGAAGAGGGGGAATGTACAGTTAGGCCCAAATTACACGTTCTATAAACCTCAATTGGGATAACAAGAGAAGTATAGTATGATATAGAGGAAGTTAAGAATTATTACTTTCTAAGAAATGTATTTTTATAAATCTTAAGAGTTGAATTGAGCAGCCAGATATGGCCAGGAATCTAGCAACCAAATGCTGCCTGTTTTAGGAAAATGAAGAAGTGGTTTACATCAGAGAAGCTGGCGGTGAAGTTTCTTACTGAAGACGAGTACAGGGAACAAGCTGATGCCGCCACAGCCTGCGCCCTGGAGGAGCTCCGCCAGGCCTGCCACAGCCCCGGCTTCCCATCCTGGCTGGCGGTCTCCAGGCTCCAGGAGCCGAAAAAGTAAGCCTTGCCCCGCTGCCCACGCCACAGCTGGGTTGGCGTTACCCTGGAAATAACGTGACAGTTTGGATCAGGTGCTTAAGGCCAGAAACACAGCTTCCCGGGTAACATGACATGGAAGCTATCGAGCTTCTTTTGCTTCAGTGCTCTGCATTGCACCGTAGAGCTGCCAGGGTCGGAGTAAATGTTGATCTGATGTATTATATAGGGAAGGCCATAAAGACCACTCATAGGAGAAGGGAGACAGAATGGGATTCGTCATCTGCTTCTCATGCTTTAGGGGTGGAAACTCATTTATAAAGTTCACCAAGAAAGAAATCTCTGCCCCAGCCTCTTTTCTTTACTGTTTTTCCTTCTTCATTGCTTTATCCAGACAGCAGTGCCCTCAAATTAAAAGTCGAAGGGGGAAAGACATTAAAGTAGTGAATAAATAATACATTTAATAAGAGAGGAAAGGAATTAGAAAACTGGAGTGGATCTGTTTAGCAGCACCTGGTGCTTCCAAGTCTGCCTGCTTCCTGGTCCTTTCCTGAACGTCTGGAGGAGCACATAGCCATTCTTGTTTTCACACCCACTGTGCAAATGCCATTCTCTACTGATGCAAAGCCAAATTTAATTAAGGGGGATAAGCAGCCAGGGAACATGATATCTTCCAAATAAAGCTTTCTGTGATAACATTAACTTTATTTAAAATAAATGCTAGGTTTGCAGACTTTGTTCTGGGAGGAAGCCACTTGTCGCCTGAAGAAGTGAGGCTCCATGAGGAACAATATGGCCTTGGGGGCGCCTTCTTGGAAGAGCAGCTCTTTAACCTGAGGACTCCTGACAGTCTGCCTGCACAGTGACTTCATCCTGGACAAGGAAGTGGGCATGCGCAGGGATGCAGAACTGTTCCAAGGAACAGTGGCCAAAGCATTCGCTACAGAGAAACATCAAACCATGCTGGAAAGGAAAGCTAAACTTGACTGAAGATAACTGGTCCGTCTTGGTCACTTCTGGGTATTGTCCTGTAGGTGGCCACTGAGATCGTGTGACAGTCGTGATCACTTTGCTTGAATGAAGACTCTCGGTAGGAACAAGGGAATCGTGTTGATCTTCAAAGGTCCAATTAATGTGAATAAGTTCCTTGTCAACTCCAGGGCATTAAAGCGTCTCTTAAACCCCAGAACCTGCAGAAAATAGGGCATTGCTCTTCCTGCGTGCTGTCAGTGTAAGGGCTGGAAGAGACCTGGGATATGCTGCACCAATGTTTTCCAGAGTGTAGCCCACAGGATGCTACTGTGCTAGCAGGTAAGGGGTCCTGAGGTCAGCCAAGATGGATACATGACTAGACAAACATACTGCAGGGCTTCTCAGAGCCTTAGGTAATGCTGATGCCTGTTGTGTGAGCCTCCTGAAGAGGAGAAGTGCTGTGTAGCAGTCTCTGACTTAATCTGAAAGCAGAACCCTTCTTTATGACATTAATATTCCTTGGACAGAATGTTTAGAAAATGCTGATGGTGGAGGAATGGAGACTTGGAAAAGTTAAATAACTTATCCAAGACCACAGAGATTTTTAGAGGCAGCCCTGGGACTCGAATTCCAGCCCTACTCTTTCCTGTGATTCAGGTAGAAGAGACTTCCAGAAGCAAGCTGAGGGGCCATCTCTTCACAGCCTTGGGTCTTACAATATTGCTGACGTATTTTTTTTACTTTTTAGTAATACCCAAGTAACTGATAGCTTCAATAAAGAGAAACATTTCTTAAGGTTATATTTTAAAGTTTTGACAGGACTTTTATAGACATATATTAAAGATTAGAAGTTAGAATTACTTTTCTAAATTTTTTGTGTATGTTGAAATTGTTGAACTACTTTTTGTATTTCTTTGTATGTTGCAATTTAACCTCAAGTTTACTGGCCTATTTTTTAAAATTGTATAATTATATATAACAATTTCCTACAAAACAGAGTTGTGTTCTTCCTTATAGAGAACAAATCTTTTTCTTGATTCATGATGTTAATTCTGAAGTGAAGTGAGGGACTGATTGTGAGCTTTGACCCTGAGGAAAAGAGGCCAAAACATAGGTCTGAGGAAGGATCTGAATGTGGAACAACAGCCCAAGGGTTAAGATGTTGTTGAACTGATTCTCTTTGAGAACCAAATATGGACTCTCCTGCTATGGGGGCCCATGAGGAGTAGCAGCATAAAGAATAAGCCATCTCCCGTCGCTCATCTGCGTTGAGTAAAGGGGTTCTGCCCTTCTCAGGTGGTTGGCGTGGGTTCTGTGCGTCATGCCACCGTGGGCGTGCAGCTGGGGAGCACAAGGGAACCTTTGTTGTGTTCCTGCTTCCACAGGCTGCCTCGTAAAAGCTCACTGTTGCTGGCAAATTGGACTGTTGGACACCAACATATGTGGGTGAGAGGTAGTGTAGGTGGCCATGTTTGAATGATCATATCATTCTATATTATTTTTTAAAGGTTTTAAAATAGATATCACAAAAATTGCTTTGTGAACTAGTTGTTTAGTTTGCCAGTAATACTCAGGGCTGGGTTACAAGAGAGTGTCCATCTGACATTTAGGACAGTATTAGAATTCATGACTTTTTTTTTTAAATCTAGAAATTGAAGAAATTTTAGATTTTAAGAGGTTTGGAATATTTGATATCTAAACATGTGAAACAGTTAAGACCCCCAGAATAGCATCAAGAAAAGACAAAGGATCTTACATTTTTCTGTATGTGATTACCACTCAAGAGTTTAGAGAAGTACAATGTTTAAATCACTAATTTTTTTTTTTTTTTTGTCCAACTGAAAGAAGGATCCTATGCAAAAATAACAGAATGGATGTAGAATTTTGAAGACACTTGCAGAGAGACAGGTATTTTTAGCTGACCCTGAGAGCCAGATGCTTTCTGTATTTTTTAAATTTCCTCTTTTACATATTTTTAATAACTGTTTTATTGAGATATAATTTATATACCATATAGTTCATGTATTTAGAGTGTACAGTTCATGATTCTTAATATATTCAGAGTTGTACAACCATTGCCATAATCAATTTTAGAACACATCCGTCATTCTGAAAAAAACCACTGTGCCCGTCAGCAGCCACTCACTGCTTGGCCCCGTCTTCTTTCCCTGAGCCGCAGCACCTAGCGGTCTGCTTTCCGTCTCTATACGTGCGGGTTCTGAACGTTCCATATCAGTGCATGCATGCGCGCTCTGTAGCTTCAGTCAAGAGCCTCATACAGTTTGTAGCCTTTGGTTTCTGGCATTTTTCATTTAGTATAATATTTTTTTAACTTATATTTTAATTGAAGGATAATTGCTTTACAGAATTTTGCTGTTTTCTGTCAAAATTCAACATGAATCAGCCATCAGTTCAGTTGAGTTCAGTTCAGTCGCTTAGTCGTGTCCGACTCTTTGTGACCCCATGAATCGCAGCACACCAGGCCTCCCTGTCCATCACCAGCTCCCAGAGTTGACTCAGACTCACGTCCATCGAGTCCGTGATGCCATCCAGCCATCTCATCCTCGGTCGTCCCCTTCTCCTCCTGCCCCCAACCCCTCCCAGCATCAGGATCTTTTCCAATGAGTCAACTCTTCGCATGAGGTGGCCAAAGTACTGGAGTTTCAGCTTTAGCATCATTCCCTCCAAAGAAATCCCAGGGCTGATCTCCTTCAGAATGGACTGGTTGGATCTCCTTGCAGTCCAAGGGACTCTCAAGAGTCTTCTCCAACACCACAGTTCAAAAGCATCAATTCTTCGGTGCTCAGCCTTCTTCACAGTCCAACTCTCACATCCATACATAACCACAGAAAAAAACCATAGCCTTGACTAGATGGACCTTAGTCGGCAAAGTAATGTCTCTGCTTTTCAATATGCTATCTAGGTTGGTCATAACTTTTCTTCCAAGGAGTAAGCATCTTTTAATTTCATGGCTGCAATCACCATCTGCAGTGATTTTGGAGCCCAGAAAAATAAAGTCTGACACTGTTTCCACTGTTTCCCCATCTGTTTCCCATGAAGTGATGGGACCAGAGGCCATGATCTTCGTTTTCTGAATGTTGAGCTTTAAGCCAGCTTTTTCACTCTCCTCTTTCACTTTCATCACAAGGCTTTTTAGTTNACAGCTATTTGTAAGGCCTCCCCAGACAGCCATTTTGCTTTTTTGCATTTCTTTTCCACGGGGATGGTCTTGATCCCTGTCTCCTGTACAATGTCACGAACCTCATTCCATAGTTCATCAGGCACTATCAGATCTAGACCCTTAAATCTATTTCTCACTTCCACTGTATAATCATAAGGGATTTGATTTAGGTCATACCTGAATGGTCTAGCAGTTTTCCCCGTTTTCTTCAATTTGAGTCTGAATTTGGTAATAAGGAGTTCATGGTCTGAGCCACAGTCAGCTCCTGGTGTTGGTTTTGTTGACTGTTTAGAGCTTCTCCATCTTTTGCTGCAGAGAATAAAGTCAGTCTGATTTCGGTGTTAACCATCTGGTGATGTCCATGTGTAAAGTCTTCTCTTGTTTTGTTGGAAGAGGGTGTTTGCTATGACCAGTGCATTTTCTTGACAAAACTAGATTAGTCTTTGCCCTGCTTCATTCTGTATTCCAAGGCCAAATTGCCTGTTACTCCAGGTGTTTCTTGACTTCCTACTTTTGCATTCCAGTCCCCTATACTGAAAAGGACATCTTTTTTGGGTGTTAGTTCTAAAAGGTGTTGTAGGTCTTCACAGAACCGTTCAGCTTCTTGCATGTTAGTGGTTGGGGCATCAACTTGGATTACTGTGATATTGAATGGTTTGCCTTGGAAATGAACAGAGATCATTCTGTTGTTTTTGAGATTGCATCCAAGTACTGCATTTCGGACTCTTCTGTTGACCATGATGGCTACTCCATTTCTTCTGAGGGATTCCTGCCTGCAGTAGTAGATATAATGGTCATCTGAGTTAAATTCACCCATTCCAGTCCATTTTAGTTCACTGATTCCTAGAATGTCGACGTTCACTCTTGCCATCTCTTGTTTGACCACTTCCAATTTGCCTTGATTCGTGGACCTGACATTCCAGGTTCCTATACAATATTGCTCTTTAGAACATTGGACCTTGCTTCTATCACCGGTCACATCCACAGCTGGGCATTGTTTTTGCTTTGGCTCCAATCCTTCGTTCTTTCTGGAGTTATTTCTCCACTGACCTCCTGGAGTTATTTCTCCAATGACCTCCAGTAGCATATTAGGCACCTACTGACCTGGGGAGTACCTCTTTGAGTATGCTATCATTTTGCCTTTTCATACTGTTCATGGGGTTCTCAAGGCAAGAATACTGAAGTGGTTTGCCATTCCCTTCTCCAGTGGACCACATTCTGTCAGACCTCTCCACCATGACCCGCCCGTCTTGGGTTGCCCCACGGGCATGGCTTAGTTTCACTGAGTTAGACAAGGCTGTGGTCCTAGTGTGATTAGATTGAGGAGCTACCCCGTGTCTGAGGTCAAGGGCGGCAGCAGGAAGGATCAACCCCACGTCCAAGGAGTGGTGGCTATGCAGGTGCAGGAGGGCCTAGCGGAGCCATCCCACTTTGAAGGTCAGGAAGGGCGGTGGGAGGAGATACCCCTCATTCAAGGTAAGGAGCAGTGGCTGTGCTTTGCTGGAGCAGCCGTGAAGAGATACCCCATGCCCAAGGTAAGAGAAACTCAAGTAAGATGATAGATGTTGCAAGAGGGCATCAGAGGGCAGACACACTGAAACCATTTGTCTCCTTGGGTAAGTTTATTCCTAGATGTTTAATTGTTTTTGTTGCAATGGTGAATGGGATTGATACCTTAATTGCTCTTCCCAATTTTTCGTTGTGAGTATGTAGAATGCAAGTGATTTCTGTGCATTGATTTTGTATCCCGCAACTTTGTCTAATTCACTGATTAACTCTAGTAGTTTTCTGATACTATCTTTAGGGTTTTCTGTGTACAGTATCGTGTCACCTGCAAACAGTGAGAGCTTTACTTCTTTTCTGATCTGGATTCCTTTTATCTCTTTTTCTTCTCTGATTGCTGTAGCTAGGACTTCCAGAACTCTGTTGAATAATAGTGGTGAAAGTGGACACCCTTGTCTTATTCCTGATCTTAGGGGGAACACTTTCAGTTTGTCACCATTGAGAATAATGTTTGCTGTAGGCTCATCATATATGACCTTTACTGTGTTGAGGTAGGTTCCTTCTATGCCCATTTTTTGAAGAGTTTTAATCATAAATGGGTGCTGAATTTTGTCAAAGGCTTTTTCTGCATCTATTGAGATTATCATATGGTTTTTATCTTTCAATTTGTTATTATGGTGTATCACATTGATTGATGTGTGTATATTGAAGAATCCTTGCATTGCTGGAATAATCCCAACTTGATCATGGTGTATTAGCTTTTTGATGTGTTGCTGAATTCTGTTTGCTAAAATTTTGTTGAAGATATTTGCATCTATGTTCATCAGTGATATTGGCCTGTAGTTTTTTTAGTGTTGTCTTTGTCTGGTTTTGGTATCAGGCTAATGGTGGCCTTACAGAATGAGTTTGCGAGTGTTCCTTTGTCTTTGATTTTTTTGAATTCTTCTTTGGGAAGGATAGGTATAAATTCCTCTTTATATGTTTGGTAGAATTCCCCAATGAAGCCATATGGTCCTGAACTTTTGTTTGTAGGGAGTTTTTATTATTTCAGATTCTTGCCTAGTGATCGATCTGTTGAAATTGCTTATTTCTTCTTGACTCAGTCTTGGCAGGCTGTATGTTTCTAGAAATTTGTTTCTTCTAGGTTGTCCAGTTTGTTGGCATATAACATTACTTGTCATTTATTCCCCCATCCTCTTCAACTTATGTTTTGATTAATTTTATCCCATAACTAATATCTCTCACCACTTAATGTTTACAGTGCATGTTGGAACTGAATGCCATATGAGACAGCTTACTGGGTATAGGTAAGCATGTATCATAGTACTATAGTTTGGGAGCATACAGTGGATTTAAATGTCACAAAATACTCAGAGAGCTAGAACTTGATTGGAGAAATGAGACAGCATTTGTGTCTGTTTGCCACACAAAAATGCTGGCAGTATTTATGGAGTGTGTCCTGTGTGTAAGGTACGTCATTTACACATCAAACGTAAGGCGGATGCTGTGATGACCTTAATTTTACAGAGCAGGTCCCTGATGCCACATAGGTTACTTACCTGTGTGAGTCCACACTGGCAGCAGTGAGACTCACATCCGCACAGTGGGCTCCGCGGCCAGCACTGATAAGGTGCTCGGGTTGCCGTCTGAAAGTGGGGACCTCCCTGGAGCCGCAGTGGGGTAAGTGGTCCTGCATTCACCACCTGAAGGAGGTGGGAGCTGAGTGAGAGCACGGTACTCACCTGGACTGGCTCATATCTTCCCCCTCTGGACATCACCAAGTTTCCAGCTCCTGTCTTATTTTAAACCACAGTTTGTCCTTGCATAAGGTAAGTCGCTTTGTGATTTGAGAGCCCACTTCCCCTTCCCCCTTTATTCTCTCTCTGTCCAGACACCAGCCTCTCTCCCGTCTGCCTGGTGATTTGGGATTCTTGAGCCAGGGGTTCACAGGAGTGCTCTGGGGCTTCAGAAGTAGCTTTCTCTGTTTCTTGCACCCAGGAACAGAAGAATTTCTGAAGAGAAAACCATCTTTTGCTTCCCTACATTCAGCTCTGTCACAGCCTAAGAGGCGATGGGGAGTAAGGCAGTGATTCTAGGTTGGTCACTCACAGGAAGCTGCACCCACTGTCACGGGGCACTTGTGTGCTGATGACCTTGTCATCTTGTCCTTAAAACCACACCACAGGTGGTGTAACGTAATGCCTCTTCAGAAAATGATGTTAATTTTAGGGGCCAGCCTTTCACAGTGAAGTTGAGAAAACTACGACCCAGAGGTCTCCCAAAGGTGGTTTCTTCCTCTTTTTCTGCATGTCCAGCATAATAGCCAGGAGCCACATGTGGCTGTTTAAATAGCAAGAAAAATGAATTCCTCGGATGTACTAGCCACACGGCAACCACTTGAGAACCGCCTGTGGCTCATGACTGCCACACTAGAGGGCACTCTTCTACAAGGCTGTCGCCTCAGGACATCGAGCAGTGGACATGTCTGCTGGCCCTTCCCGACTCCACGGCATTGGTCTTCAGAATCCCTGCTGACCTCCAAGTTTTCTCTGCAGGTTGCCAAACCTTCCAAGTTACCTCCAGGGTGGAGGTGACTAACTAACAGCCGGCGTTTGAAGGTGCTGGACTTCCACGTATCTGGAATATCTAGGGATCCTAAATGGAGCTACAGCCATGTCATGTGAGTACCAGGTACATGATGGGCAGATTCAGAATGACCAGGGCTTTTCTTCAGGCTCATTTGACCACAACAGAAGCAGGGGACGCCTCCCTGCCTCCTGGGGTCAGGGGAAGTCCTGGATGGACATTAGGTGGTTTTGAGTTTTGAATCCTGGCTTTGTGACCCAGGCCCCATAACATAAGCTGAGTTAAATGCAGAATCCTCATACTTAATGTGGGAACAGTGATTTGTATCACAGTGGGTGGTTGTAAGGCAGAAGGACAAGGTCATCAGCACACAAGTGCCCTGTAACAATGGGTGTGGCTTCCTGTGAGTAACTAACCTAGAATCACTGCATAACTCCAGATCCACCGCAAGGGATACTGCTTAAATAAGGGTCCCAGCACCATTGGCAGCCTCCGCCCTGGCAGTTTTGGAGGAACTGCCATCAGAGGGAAGCAGTTCACCAGCATTCTGCTTCCTGTGGCCCATGACAAGATGAATAAGCCAGTAAGGCTGTGATGTTCTTCCTATGAATTCCTTACACTTTTCACGAGGTTTTTTGGTAGGTGGAGGTATATGTGTTAGTGTCTGTTGTCTGTTATTCTACTGAAGGCTTTGAGCAATCATTTACTAATTCATAACTAACCTCTTCAGATACCACATGAGCTCAGCGCTTTGCGTAATTTACTTTTTCTACAATTAAGGGAAAAACATGAAACAGGTCATTAAGGCAGTGATTGCCAGCCTGGGCTTTGTGACTTCCCTAGGTATTTCCAGGGGTTCTCAAAAGGGATTATAAAATTATAAAATCAAAATTTAATTTGCACTCTACTTTTAATGGCACTTTAAGGACAGAAGTCACAAAGTCTACAAACCCATGAAGGTGTCTGTTCTGAAAGGCTGGAAATTACTGCATTGTTGAGTCAGCTCTCACAGTAAATGTCTCATAATAAAGGCCTGTAGAATTTGATCTCATTCATTACAGAGCAAGGGACTTTTATTTGTTTGGTCACATCATTATCATTTAGGAAGTATTTAAAAATGGTATTTAGTTTTATTTGAACATGTCAACTGTGCATTTCCAAAACAGCAGGCTTTTCAGAGGAATAAATCAGAACTGTAAACACAAGACACAGAAGTTTTTTGACTTCCTACAGTCAGTTTCACAAATCCACATACTGTATATTCATAGGTGAGGTTCAGCCTGTCACCCATCTATTTCTATAATTACATAAGCATAATAAATACATCTGATTTTTAAAGGTCACTTAAAATGAGTTATGATAATTTACAGTACAGTACATTTCAGTCAAGTGCAAAAATAACTGTCTGCTTAATTCTGTTCCTTCCCATTATTTTATTTTTAGGCTGTGTTCTGTGGTGAAGCTAGATGTCCAAGTGTAGAGTCCCTTCTCCCAGATGCTGCTGTGGGCAGAAGTGTGGTGTCGTGGGGAAGCCCTTCCTTTACAGTTGGTCCTGCCTAATCAGGGTCCGAGAGTAAGGTGAGTTCTTCATTTTTAACTCTGTTCTTTTCTTTCCTCTCCTCTGTGCTCATCCACAGTATCGTACACACTGGATAACTGCCCTTCCTTCAGCTAAAGCAGCGCCCTTGCCCACAGCCCTGCCCAAGGCCTCCTGGAACCCCAGCGCTCCTTTTTGGCAGCAGGCTTGATGCAGGAGTCGCCTGGCCACCGTGCCGACTGCAGCTGCAGTGTCTACAGTAGTCTGCTCATACCTGCACTGTCCAGTGTCTGACTGTGTCTTCATGGGAAAGAAGAGACTGATATTGGTGTCCTAAGTCATTGGAAAGTGTACTTATTTCTGTCTTTCCCATTCCTGGCTTCCTGTGCACCACCTTTTTTTCCCCCTCACCAAAAACAAAACAAAAACCGAGCCATTATGTAATTTTAAAAAATTGTATCCCTCCCCCAGGCACTTAAATCTCATACGGTTACTTGTAAGTAGTACTGCTGAATTAAAAGAAACCCTTAGGAATTCAGTGATTTTGTGTTTGTTTTATTCCATCAGCTAATTAGAGCCCAAATCACTAGAAAGCTGTTAAATAGTGATAGAGGCTATTTACAGTATCAATATATTTAGTAAACCTTTGTCTATCAAGCCACAGCATACTGAGTTGGTTGGTTGATTTCAAATATTCCTTCCTCTGGTCTTAAAGGCCATTTAAAACAGAAGGCATTTTAAAGCTCAGCTTAGCTTGCAGTGGTCAGTAACAGCTTTTGCTGCTCTAAGAATTGACTATTTTCAGTATATACCATACACATATAAAAATATATTTCCTAGAGATATCCCCAGTTTCTGACGAAACTTTTTCCTTTGTTTTTCTTTCTTATTAAACAAAAACATAGATGCTACCAACTTTTATCTGGTTACTTTTAAAATAAGTCTTATAATTTTTAAATGGTTCTTTTTAAAAGAAACAAAATTATAAATGTATTCTGTTTCTTCCCCATTTGCATTAAGAACCAAATAATTAGAATAAATAATCAGAAGAGGGAACTTATATCAGCATTCGCCTTGAAACACTTTCTTCCCCCCCACCCATTCAGTGTAACTGCTGGTTCCAGCTCTTACTGCCCTGGCAGAGAAGTCCTGTGGTCCTTAACCTACAAACCCAAGAACCGAAAGCCCTCACTGAACTCCGTTTTCCTCCTGTGACTCCGGTGGGGCTGTGGGAGGTGGCCTGTTTCTGCCAATATGTACTGTAGCGCCTTTGTGTGTGAGTGTCTCCATGGTGATGAGTTCAGGTGTTGAAGCGTATGTGGTGCTATGCTCCTCAAGTGAGGCGTGTCCTGGGTTCAGGCGCCTCTCCCTCTGTCCTGGCAGAGGAGCCCAGCTCCATGCAGGGTGTGAGGTGAGCGGGATGCCTCAGTGTCCCCCAGCGGCAGGCGGAGCCTGGTGGTCCTCACTGTCCTCTGTGCGTGGGTCCACACTGGGGTGAGCAGGGCTGCTCTGCGTCTGAGATGCAGCTTCTGGAGGGGATGGCTGGCTTCTAGGTGGGTCAGGGGGAGCCTCACATGGTCCAGGCTGGGCTCCACCAGCTGCAGAATTTTTCTGATTCTCACTGGTCCCCTGGAAGGTAAAGATAGGACATGCCCCATGGTCAGTGCTAGCAAACTTTTTATATGCTTTCAAGTAAGAGAGAGGCAGCATGGGGAGAGCATCCTGAAGCAACCACTTCAGGAAACAAGTAATAGAGGAGTAAGGGTGGACCGGCTTACCTTTCATCTCCTTTCCTATGTGCAACTGCCAAAGCCGCATGAAAAACATAAACACTGTAAGCAGATGTATTTTGTGGATAAAGGATACATTACTACCAAAATGCCTGTTACTCCTAGGAAAACAGTCTACATCAGCAGATGTTTCCTGGGCTCCCACTGGCCATGTGGCAAGTCGCTGGGTAAGCAGCATGGAATGGAAACTCATGCTGTTTGCTGAGGCCAGAGCCTTCAAGGCTGGAAGGCACTTTGTCTAACAGGGAGTGAGGAAGGCATTCTTGGCCTTGGAGAAGGGACCAGGAAAAGAAAGGTCCTGAAATGAAGAATCCTGATGTGTATTTAACTAAACAAGTAAGACAGAACATCCATGTAAAAAAAAAAAAGTAAATGAGCCGCTATGTGACCAGCTGGTTTGAGGGAGGACCTGTCACTCCAGAACATAACCTATACCATGTCTGTAAAATACCACATTCCTGGTTTCTGAAAATAAGAAAATGTTTTTGTTTTTCTTTAATGGATTGCTTTCTGAACTAATACCCATCACTTCAAAAAGTTTTGTTTCTGTAATTCTAAAATGTGAAAGAAAAAATTGTATGATGACTTCTTTATAAGAATAAGTTATACCAGCTAGTTTTAATTAATCTTAACATACCAGAAAAAAATGTTTAATGATGCTTAAGCCTCATAGGCTTCTGTGAAAATGAGGATAAGTGTCCGAAGTATGAAAACACTGCCATTTGGGCAGAAGACCTCATTTTTCCTCCTGCTTCACCTCCTTCATACGCTTTTCCCACCCTCTTATCGTCCCTCTTGACTTGTGAGCAGAGGATTTGCATGAGTTTATTATCTTGATAGACCAATAAGATCATACATGGACTAGACGTTACCAGCAAAGAATCAGATTTGCTTTAAGCTATAGAAATATTATGTTAGTTTACAAAATTATGATAATGTATTTCAAATTAAAGAAATTATCAAATTACTCTTTAAGTCTTTCCCCTTTATTTTTTTTCCTCCTATGTCCTCTGAAACTGCTCTAGATAGAAAACTGATGATTCATCCCGTGAAAGAGAATGACTTGATTAAAAAAACACAGGGACGTTAAACTCGTTACTTTGGCTAAACTGTTCATAGAAGTCACACTTAATCATTTTCCAAAAATATTAATACAGCTTCAGTGACAATTACCTACAATGTTTTATCCATGAGATTCGACTCTACTCAGGAGAGACCACAACTCTAAGGGTAAGAAAAACCACACTTTTTATCTTTCAGGTGAGCCCACCAGCAAATCCACACTCCACTCAGTTGGGTATCCTATAAGATCCCTACAGTGGCTCAGAGTACTAACTAATTCATCAGATATTTATTGACGTACTACTATATAGAAAGTCCCCACTAGAATTTTTAAATTAGAGATTAATATAGATAATCCACCAAGGCAAGAATTATATATCCACACAGTAACTAGTGTCCATCCACACAGACATTTTAAAGAAATATAGAAAATCAGAATGAATTTCTTTCAAGAAGTACTGTCTTCTCTGTGAGGCCTTTCTGGACTATGTAAGGCAGAATTTTCCCTCTATGAGACCTTGTATACACCTCTATAACACACTTGTCACAAAAGTACTGAAATTACCTGTCTGCATGTTTATTTCCCCGTCAGACCTCCTAGAAGTTTCACTGAACGAATATCTGAAACAGCCAGGCCTGCGTAAGGGGGGCAGCAGAGGACCTTTACCTGTAGAGGCTGGATCTCAGAAGCACGGCTGTCTCTTGTGAGCTGCATCGCCTCTTTAATCTGGTACAGTGCGTAGGCAAATGTCACCCAGGGGGAGGAACTGACCCCCCAGGCTGGCTTGTTCACGTCCTCCTGTTCTTCCTGGTGCTTGGTTTTCTTGGGTGGAAGTCTGGGCTCCGTGCGTGGCATAACATCTTCTGTCTGTTGCTGGACCAGGTCGATGGTTGCTATGGGAACAGGGCTAGAGGGAACAGGAATCCTTTCTGCCAACATCGTCTTGTCTGGAGAGAAAATCGTGTTTGAATCATTTGTCAGTTTTCGGCGTATTTAGACAGATGCATGTAAGTATATATAAACAGTAAAAAATAAACAGACAACCTTGACAAGCCCATGCCAGTGTGCTTGGGAATGGCAGCAAGTGGCAGTGTCCCAAGGGTGGCTTTCCTACCTGGTGGAGATTACTGAGCAAGTGAATGTCATATCTGCCTTCCAGGTCTCCTTACAGAGCCCAACAGACGTGAACCTATTTATGAAATGTATTGTTCATGTATCAGTATACCATATTTGTGGGGCATAGGTTATAGCTTCGGTAGAACCACTTACAGTACTGAAATTGTAAAGATGAGCATCAAAACAGGAAAATCACATGACAGATGCTTTTATTAGACTTTTACTGAAGGCATGGACCGAACTATGTAAGAGATATGATCTGGTTAGGATTATGGAAGAACAAGAGTGAGAAAAGTCAGTACTGGTCTTTCTTTCTGAGTAACTTGTTGGAATTAAAATCTGTCGCTGCGGTTTCTGTAACAAGTTAGTTCTTCTCTTAATAGAAGCACTTTGAGTACTTGAGGCAAATGCTCCTCAAAGGACAAGACACCATAGATGAGCCTGTTCCAGGACTCAAGAGCTGAGAAAGGATATTTGTATTAATGGTCGGCCTTCTTCATTCAAAAAAAAATTAAAAAGTCGATTGCCCAAATAAGTTGAAAACTTGTTTTCATCCACATATTATATTGGATATAACCTTGCTGTATAATAATTTTAATGAAGTCCATATCTAATCTGTCTGCAATGTGGGAGACCTGGGTTCAATCCCTGGGTTGGGAAGATCCCCTGGAGAAGGGAATGGCAACCCACTCCGGTACTCTTGCCTGGAGAATCCCATGGACCAAGGAGCCCGGTGGGCCACAGTCCATGGGGGGTCACAGAGAATCAGACACGACTGAGCAACTACCACTTTCACTCTCATGCCTAATTAAGGGAAAACTTCAAATTAATGTTTAGGCTTTTTTTTTTCCCATGAAGGTAAGGCACAGAGATGAATGCCACTTCCTGTCCCTCATCATAAAATTACTGTATAGTCCTTTATGTATTTAAAATTTAAATCTCTTTAGAATACCAGAGAAATTAAAACCAATACTTTCCCCAGTACCTTGTACCATAAGATAAAACAAAAGGAAGAAAACCTCAAGCTATGTAAACAATCAGTATTCTTTTCAACACAGCAAGTGGCATCTCTCCAGCCATGGTGCACGCGAGCTCAGAGCTGTGCAGGTCTGTGGCACACTGTTAGCACCTCTGGGTTTCTCAGGGCTATGTGCAGAACTCCCCTTGGCTTCAGCCTTTAGAACCATTAAGGATCGATGCACATGTCTACCTTCTTCCTCATCTGGTACTGCCAGCCACTGGATCAGGGCAAAGAGCAGGAGGATCACCAGGCAGGCCATGCCGATTCCTCGGAAGGTTGCAGCAGCCCCTGTGAAAACAAGTGTCGCTCTAGAGAGTAGCTCCTGGAAAGGCGGGTAGCCCTCACCCAGGCCTGTCCATGTTCTAAAGCTGACAAAGGCAGCAGAGCAGAGAACGCAAGTGGCCATGAGCTTCATACCCAAGGAAAAACACAGGTCTGGGCAGTTGTCAGGAGACCCAAGAGCTGGTACTGGATATCTGTCATTGATCAGCTTTTCAAATTGCATTTATAAAATAAAAGACTGTCTCTGAGTGCCTTTTTAAAATGCAGTGGGCTCTCTTCTTCATAAGGACCATCTGCCTATTAAACGGTCCTATTAATCTGTAGTTAAAACAGCCAAGCTCAATAGGTGCTATAAATTCAGACATCTCTGAGCCCACCTTCTATAGATGGCTGAGTAGTGAAGATCCTACCTCCACCTCGACCCCTGTATTTCGGTAAGGGGGGACTGATGGAGCAAACAGACTGTTAGCACAGATGCAGGGACGTCACCAAAGCCAGATGGAAAAAACAGTGATGAATTATCTTTTCTCCAGCATTTTCATCAACAGGTTTAGGGCACCTCAAACCAAAAGCACGTGGGATTATTCCTTTGTTTGGCTCCTCTGAGGTATCTGTGTAGCACTGGTTAACTGTCTGCTCTAATCATCTTAACTACTGAAGCACACTGCACTGCAGTTCTGACTACTGTGAAAGCTAGAAAAAGAATGTGCAAACGAGAGTCTGGCTTCTGGCAATCTTCAGTAATAATCTGAGTGTTTATGGAGGTGTTACTGAAAAATTGTAAGGTTTCATCAAAGAAGAAAGGGAAAGAAAGCAAGCCATTCTTACCAAAAAAGTTGACTAACACGCCTCCGATCATGGCACCACAGCCTCTCCCCAAACCCAGATGAAGGCCTTGCAGGATGCCCTGGGCAGACGTCCTCAGCTCAGGGGGAACCGCGGCACTGAGGTAAGAAATGCAGGCTGCCCAGATGGCCGCGTGTGTCACTCCTGGGGAGAGAGGGGAGCAGGCGGGACAGCTGATCAGCACTCCTCAGGCTCCTCTTTGGAATGTGAGTTACTAACGAGGAACATACATGTGTACACATACATACATATATACACATCTAACAAAGATGTATACTTTTTTGTGGTAAAATACACGTAACAAAATTTGTCATTTAACCATTTTTAAGTGTATGGCTCGGTGGTTTTAAGTACAATTCCAGTTTTGTGCACCCATCACCACCATCCATCTCCAGAATTTATTTTCAGCCCAAACTGAAATTCTGCACCCGTTAAACAGTACCATCTCCAGGCCTTGAGAACCACCATGTACTCTCTATCTCTGTGAGTGTGACTGCTTGGGTACCTCATACAAGTGGACTCATACGGGGTTGGTTCTTCGGTGTCTAGCTTCTTTCACTTAGCATACAGGCTTCAGAGTTCGTCCATGTTACATATGCCAGAATTTCCTTCCTTTTTATGGCTCATGGATACGAAGCCTTGTAACACTCTGTTTATCCATTCATCTCTTGATGGATATTGGGGTTTCCACCTTTTGGCTGTTGCGAATGCTGCTGCTGTGAACACTGATATGCAAGTGTCTGAGTCCCTGTGTTAGTTCACATGGTAATAATACATTTAACACTTTGAGGGTCTGTTTTCCACAGTAGCTGCACCATTTTACATTCCCACTAGAAATGCTCAAGAATTTGTTTTTCCATATCTTATCAGATGTTATTTTCTGTGTTTTTATAATAGCAGTATGAATGGGTATTAGGGCTTCCCAGGTGGCACTAGTGGTAAAGAACCCCCCCTACCAATGCAGGAAACATGAAGAGATGCGGGTTCGATCCCTCGGTCGGGAAGAACCCCTGGAAGAGGGCATGGCAACCCACTCCAGTATTCTTGCCCAGGGAATCCCCAGGGACAGAGGAGCCTGGCAAGCTGTAGTCCGCATGGTTGCATACTGTCAGACAACTGAAGCGAAGTAGCACAATGGGTGTGAAGTGGTATCACACTGTGGTTTTGATTTGCATTCCCTAATAGTTGACTCATTGGAAAAGACTCTGATGCTGGGAGGGATTGGGGGAAGTAGGAGAAGGGGATGTCAGAGGATGAGATGGCTGGATGGCATCACTGACTCGATGGACATGAGTCTGAGTGAACTCTGGGAGTTGGTGATGGACAGGGAGGCCTGGCATGCTGCAATTCATGGGGTCACAAAGAGTCGGACACGACTGCGCAACTGAACTGAACTGAATAGCTACTGATACTGAATGGTTTTCATTTATTAGCCATCTATAAATCTTGGAGAAAATCTATGCAAGTCTTTGCTCATTTTCAAATTGGGTTGTTTGGGTTTCTTTGCTGTTGTAGTCATTTTTTAATATATTTTGGATATTAAAACCTTTTATTGGGTACCTATTTTGACATTAAGAACAGATACATAGATCAATGGAATAGAATAGACCCCAGAAACAAACCCATGCACACATAGTCGATTAGTCTACAACAAAGGAGGTCAGAATATACACTGGAGGAAAGGCAGTGTCTTCAACATGTGGTGTTGGGGAACATGGACAGCTACATGTAAGTCAATGAGATTAGGGCACTCCCACACACCGTATACAAAACAAACTCAAAATGGTTTGAAGACCTAAATGTAAGACATAGCACCATAAAATTCCTAGAGGAGAACATAGGCAAAAACATTTTTTGACATAAATTGTAGCGATATTTTCTTAGATCAGTCTCCCAAAGCAATAAAGAAAGAAAAGCAATAATAAATGGGACTTGATAAAACTTAAAAAGATGTTGCACAGAAATGAAACCATCAACAAAACAAAAAGACAACCAAAGGAATGGAAGAAAATACTTGCAAGTGATGCGGCCAACAAGGAGTTAACATCCAAAATCTCCAAACAGCTCATAAAACTCACTATTGTAAAAACAACACAGTCAAAGAATGGGCGGAAGTCTTAAACAGACATTTTTCCAAAGAAGACAGCCAGATGACCAACATGCACATGAAAAGATGCTCATCACTGCTCATTATTAGAGAAATGCAAGTCAAAACCACCGTAAGGTATCACCTCACACTATTCAAAATGATCACCATTTAAAAAGTCTGAAAATGCTGGAGAGGGTGTGGAGAAAAGAGAGCTCTCCTGCTCTTTGGTGGGAATGCAAACTTGTGCAGCTACTATGGTAACAGAGGTTTGGAGGTTCCTTAAAAACTAAAATAGAGCTAGCTTGTGATCCAGTAATCCAACTCCTGGATAGTTATCTGGAAAAGACAAAAATTCTAGTTTGAGAAGATAGGTGTAGCCTAATGTTCACGGCAGCACCATTTACAATAGCAAGACAGATCAGCAACCAAATGCCCATCAGTGCATGACTGGCTCAAAAGATGTGGCGCACAGACACACAATGGAATACAACTCAGCCCCCTGCATGAAGTATTCCCATTTACAGCAACAGGCATGGACCTAGAAATATTATAATGAAGTCAGTCAGATACAGACAGTTACTATATGATACCACTTATATGTGGGATGTAAAAAATAATACAAATGAATCTATATACAAACCAGAAACAGGCTCACAGACATAGAAAACAAACATACAGTTTTCAAAGGGGAGAGGGAGGGAGGGGGGCTACAAATTAGGAATATGGAATTAACAGATAAAACTACTATACAAAAAGATAAGCAATGAGGATTTACGGTATAACAGGAAATTCAGTATCTTGTAATAACTTGTAATGAAATATCTAAAAAAATCACTTTGCTGTACATCTGAACATAATGCAGTATTATAAATCAAGTACAATTTTTTTAAAAGATTATTTCTAGTTTTCCCATTATATTAGCACTATGATTAACATTTTCAGAGAGATAGCTTTTATTTATCTTATTTACATTGGCTATAATTCTATAAGTGGGGTTAATGACTCAAAGGATATAATCATTTTTTCATTTTTGCCTTTTGATAATAGTTTCAGTTTGTTTTCCAAAAGACT
This sequence comes from Redunca redunca, assembly GCA_006410935.1. Taxonomy (NCBI): domain Eukaryota; kingdom Metazoa; phylum Chordata; class Mammalia; order Artiodactyla; family Bovidae; genus Redunca; species Redunca redunca. Next base: position 143,700 of record SJYQ01001253.1, read on the forward strand.
GCAGGGACTATTTACAATGCCTCATTACCAGTTTTATTATATCTTCAACATTGGTTGGCAGGGAGAGGAGGATAAAGACAACAGGTTGGAAAAAAATTGATCATTAATGTACAGCAACTACACATTGTATGAATTTAAATCTTTATTAGAACACAGCATTACATGTAACAGGAAGATATTGTCACAACAGGTTTTATAAATAGCTGCAAAGGATTAAGAAATCATCTGGTACTGCTTACATTAAGATATGGACTTGCTCCTGAAAAATAATCTCACTTGGAGATAATATCATCAGAAAGTTTTAACCCATGTTTTGGAAAATTAAACTGAAAAATTAATATTCATTTAAGATTTAATCTGACAATCTGCTTCTGGCCAAACTGGAATAACAGGTACTGGGATTTACTTCCTTGAAACAACCAAAAACTGGACAAAATATATGAAACAATAGTTCCCAAGACACTGGACATCAGCAATAAGGACAGTGATCTCTGAGAGTCGGGAAGCAGTGCGGGGCCCAGCCCACCGGGTCAGAGTCCAACAACCGCAAGGCACAGAGGGGACCAGCAAACTGAGGAGACAGGGCAGACAGTCTGGGTAGACAGGGCAGCTGGGACCCCAAGTCACAAGCCAGAGAGGAGAGAGCTCCACAGGAACTCCAGAGGCCCGCAGGCGGCTTCCCGCAAGTGTGCAGCAGAGTACTGATTAACAAGTGTATGTGTTAGGAACCACCCAAAGCCAGGTAAAGAACTGCCCAAGACAATACAAAAACACTCCTCAGAACCCATCCAGGGCTGGGAATAGTACCTGTTTCTACCAGCCAAACTGGAAAAACTCATGAATCCTGGGATTGCTAGATTCAAAAGGGTCTTGTTTTAGAACAACCAGCAGGGACCTTCTGTATAGCACAGGGAGCTCTGCTTACTGTTACGTGGCAGCGAGGATGGGAGGGGAGTTCGGGGAGAATGGGTACATGTTTGTATGTGGCTGAGTACCTTTGCTGTCCACCTGAAACTCTCACAGTGTGGTTAATCAGCTACACTCTAACAAAAAATAAGTTTTTAAAAAAACACAGGATAAAAACAAGCAAACAAAAGGTCGTGTGTTAGTACTCTGAAAGAGTTAGCCCTAGTTTAAACAACGTTTTGGTCCCATCTAAGTAATGTTTAAAAGCAAGACTCAAGAGGGGCATACTGTTTCAAAGTTTAGTTATGTTCCAGAACAAAGCTCAAGAATATTGTAGGAAAGCAAAAATATCCAGCACCTAAGGTAAAATTCACAGTGTTGAGCATGTAATCAAATACATTGCTATTCAGTTGCTAAGTTGTGTAGGCCTCTGTGGCACCCCATGGACTGCAGCACACCAAGCTCCTCTGTCCTCCACTATCTCCCAGAGTTTGCTCAAATTCATGTCCATTGAGTCGATAATGCTGTCTAACCATTTCATCCTTTGCTGCCCCCTTCTCCTTTTGCCTTCAATCCTTCACAGCATCAGGGTGTTTTCCAATGAGTCAGCTCTTTGCATCAAGTGGCCAAAGTATTGCAGCTTCTGTTTCAGCATCAGTTCTTTCAATGAATATTCAGGGTTGACTTTCTTGAGGATTGACTGGTTGGATCTCCTTGCTGTCCGAGGGACTCTCAAGAGTCTTCTCCAGCACCACAGTTCAAAAGCATCAATTCTTCCTCGCTCAGCTTTCTTTATGGTCCAACTCTCACATCCATACATGACTACTGGAAAAACCAAAGCTGTGACTATATGGACCTTTGTCAGCAAAGTGATGTCTCTGCTTTTTAATACACTCTTAATTTCATGGCTGCAGTCACCATCTTCAGTGATTTTGGAGCCCAAGAAAAGAAAATCTGTTACTGCTTCCACTTTTCCCCCTTCTATTTGCCATGAAGTGATGGGACCGGATACCATGATCTTAGTTTTTTGAATGTTCAATTTTAGGCCAGCTTTTTCACTTTCCTCTTTCACCTTCATCAAGAAGCTCTTTAGTTCCTCTTCACTTTCTGCCATTATAGTGATATCATCTGCATATATGAGGCTTTTGATATTTCTGCCAGCAATCAATTCCAGCTTGTGATTCATTCAGCCCAGAATTTGACATGTTGTACCATTCATATAAGTTAAATAAGCAGGGTGACAATATACAGCCTTGTCGTACTGCTTTCACAATTTTGAACCAGTGAGTTGTTCCATGTCTGGTTCTATTAGGTTGGTGCAAAAGTAACTGCAGTTTTGCACTGTAGAACTTTACCATTTGATATCAGAATACATTCTTAAATATATGTGGTTATGTTATACATCATTTTAATGGGTGTTTCTCGCCTCATTTTTTTGCTAATGACATTATTTGCTGTTTATACTTATCTTAGGGAAATGATGTAAGACAAAAAGCAAATTTGATCAGTTTTCTTATTCAAGTTCAAGATGAGTCATAAAACAGCAGAGACACTCACATCACCAACGCATTTGGCCCAGGAACTACTAATGAGCATACAGTGCCGTGGTGGTTCAAGAAGTTTTACAAAGGAGACAAAAGCCCTGAAGACAAGGAGTGCAGTGGCCCGCCATCGGCAGCTGACAACAACCAAGAACTGTCATTGAAGCTGTGAAAGAACTCACCGTTGACCATTCTATGGTCATTTAGTATTGAAGCAAATTGGAAAGGTGAAAAAGCTCCGTAAGTGGTTGCCTCATGAGCTGACCAAAAATTTTTAGAAATCATTCTGAAGTGTTTTCTCATATTCTACAAAACAGCAAACCATTTCTCTACCAGATTGTGACCAAAAGTGGATTTTATATGACAGCTGGTGATGGCATCTCAGTGGTTGACCGAGAAGCTCCAAAGCACCTCCCAGAGCCCCAAACCTGCACCAGAAAGGCCCCGGTCACTGTTTGATGATCTGCTGCCAGTCTGATCCACTACAGCTTTCTGAATCCGGGTGAAACCATTACCTTTGAGAAGTATGCTCAGCAAATTGGTGAGATGCAGTAAAAACTGCAATGACTGCAGTCGGCATTGGTCAACAGAAGGCACCCAGTTCTTCCCCATGACAACGCCCAACAGCATGTCGCATAATCAACGGTTCAAAAGTTGAACAAATTGGGCTCTGAAGTTTTGCCTCAGTAGGCAGGTTCACCTGACCTCGCATCAACCGACTACCATTTCTTCAAGCATCTCAACAGCTTTTTGCAGGCAGAAGCCTTCCACAACCAGCAGGAGGCAGAAAATGCTTTCCAAGAGTTCATTGAATCCTGAAGAAAGGATTTTTATGCTACAGGAATTAACAAATTTATTTCTCATTGGCAAAAATGTGTTGACTGTAATTGTTATTTTGATTAATAAAGATGTTTTAAGCCTAGTTAAAAATGATTTCAAGTTCACGGTCTGAAACTGCAATTACATTGCACCAATCTAATAAGTGTTACTTCTTGACCCACATACAGGTTTCTGAGGAGACATGTAAGGTGGTCTGGTATTCCCATCTCTAAGAATTTCCCACAGGTTGTTGTGGTCCACACAGTCAAAGGCTTTAGCGTAGTCAATGAAGCAGGGTTTGTTTTTTTTTTTTTTCTGGAATTCACTTGCTTTTTTTATTATCTAGTGGACATTGGCAATTTGATCTCTGGTTCCTCTGCCTTTTCTAAACCCAGCTTATATATCTGGAAGTTCTTAGCTTACATACTGCTGAAGCCTAGCTTGAAAGATTTTGAGCCTAACCTTGCTAGCAGGTGAAATGAGAGCAACTGTATGGTAGTTGAAACATTCTTTGGCATTGCCCTTCTTGGGGATTGGAATGAAAACTGACCATTTCCAGTCCCATGGTCACTATTGAGTTTTCCACGTTTACTGGCATATTGAGTGCAGCACTTTAATGGCATCATCTTTTTAGGATTTTAAATAGCTCAGCTGGAATTCTGTTACCTCCACTATCATTGTTCATAGTAATACTTCTTAAGGCCCACTTGACTTCACACTCCAGGATGTCTGGCTCTAGGTTAGTGACCTCATCATCACGGTTATCCGGGACATTAAGACCTCTTTCTATATAGTTCTGTGTATCTTGTCACCTCTTCTTTATCTCTTATGCTTCTATTAGGTTCATACCATTTCTGTCCTTTACTCTGCCTATCTTTGCATGAAATGTTCCCTTGGTATCTCTAATTTTCTTGAAAAGATCTCAGGTCTTTCCCATTCTACTGTTTTCCTCTATTTCTTTGCATTGATCACAAAGGAAGGCTTTCTTATCTCTCTCTCCTTGCTATTCTTTGGAACTCTGCATTCAGATGGGTTTATCTTTCCTTTTCTGCTTTGCCTTTAGCTTCTCTTCTTTTCTCAGCTATTTGTAAGGCCTCCTCAGACAACCATTTTGCCTTTCTGATTTTCTTTTTCTTGGGGATGGTCTTGATCACTGCCTCCTATACAGTGTCATGAACCTCTATCCATAGTTCTTCAGGCACTCTATCAGATCTAATCCCTTGAGTCTATTTGTCACTTCTATTTTATAATCATAAGCTCAGTCAGCAAAAACAAGACCTGGAGCTGACTGTGGCTCAGATCATTAACTCCTTATTGCAAAATTAAGAGTTAAATTGAAGTAAGTAGGGAAAACCTCTAGACCATTCAGGTATGACCTAAATGAAATCCCTTATGATTATACAGTAGGTCTCTATAGATCTGGTCAACTTTAGCTCCTTCAGCATCAGTGGTTGACCATAATAGAATAAACATTATTTTCACTGGGTACATTAGATTATATGCCTTGAGAAATACCACAATAATTTTTCTTGTGTATGTTTCAGTAATCATTTAAAGTAGGTTGTTTTTTAACTAGAAAGATGAACTAGATGGTTAGAGGCAGTATGCATACTTAATTAATTTCAACAGAATTCAAAAATCTGGCTTAACAACTACAGTACCTTAGATAATGCCAGCCTTCTCCGAATTGAACAATGCCTGGATAGAATCTTGATTATAAATGTTGACAGTAATATAACATTTAAATGTTTTATATATATATATATATAAACAATAATTATTAAAGATGCTGGTAACTTTTCAGATATGACTATTTTTTCATTACCACTTAGGGAAAAACCTCAAAAATATTCCAATAAATAAAATGAAATTTATTCAAAATCAATTCTAATAACCAGCATAGGTTTTGGAAGTCATTTCTTAAAGATGAGTCATCAAAGACCTGAAACCATATGAGATGGTTTTAAATTAATTTTAATAGTGATGCCAACTCTATTATGTCTATGTTTCAGCAATCAATGACAGAATTTACAAGGAGACATAGATTGGTCTACATGTATATATGATGCTCAGTTGTGTCTGACTGTTTGCAACCTCATAGACTGTAGCCTTCCAAGCTCCTCTGTCCATGGGGATTCTCCTGGCAAAAATAGTGGAGTGCATTGCCATGCTCTCCTCCAGGGAATCTTCCCAACCCAAGGATCAAACCCAGGTCTCCCACATTGCAGGCGGATTCTTTACCAGCGGACCCATCAGAGAAGCCCTTTATGTGACCAAATGGTAACAAATGTATTTTTGCTATAATTCTAGCAGTTATTCTCTTAAATGTGAAGGCTTGGACACACACAAAATCTTTTAACAATAAAGAGTTTCTTTTCTTTTTTTTTTCTTTCCCAGTCCTAAGGGCTTTCTAAAACTTTGAGTCTTTTAGGATAATTAAAGCATTTTCCAGCAGGATGACTGAAAATTAGGATACTTTTAAACTAAATTTGTTAGCTGGTATTAAGTGGGAGTTATAAAAAATTCTCTATAGTTAGAATTCTAGAGTTTCCTTATTGCTTTTGGGGACTGATTAGATAATTGGAAACTACATTCTTTAAAGCAACTCAGGGCTTTAACTGAAGGGAAAAATAGTAAAGCATTTAGAGAAAAAATTTTCTCTGGTACTAAAAGCAGAAGAATGAAAGCAATTCTGTCTGTATGCTCCAACATTTTCCAAGGTAGATGTAGAATTAAAATTGGTTTATCTGAAATACCTTATTTCAAAATATCATGTAAATGGAAGAATCCATATTACTTCCAAGAACTAGTAAATCTAAGTCCACAAGAGAGCACTCGGTTGATAACAACACCTTGTATACAAAAGACTATTGTGGAGTTGTGGTTCTTGTTCTTAAACTAATGCAAACTTCTAGTAACTATATTAATAATCTGAAACACTTGCCAGTATTTTTACTACACTTGTGTTCTAGTCCTCTAAGTTTGAATCATAAAGCAATCTAGAAATTTAAAAAAAAATCCCATTTTCCAAATTTGTAAAATTGTATTTTAGGTATAAAAAAACTTTACAATTTAAAGGGTAAGAGATATCATAAGCAGGAAGAAGAAAATGTTTCTTATGTGCTTGCCTTTTTATTAGATGACTATGAAAAGGAATAGATGATTATTCTCTATATAATGAAATAAGCTAATGTATTCAGTGGCATGGGTAAATATGTTTATACTAGAGTTATCCATTTTTAAACCTTGTAGTGTGAGATAACTAAGTTGGTGGATCAAACAGCACAAATGAAAAGATGTTACCTCCCTGACTGATAATAGTAACAAAGGCACATGAGCTGGTTCTCCTTGCAATATGTATTACTCTTCCCTGACTGCTCGTCATCAAACCACTGGTAATTTTGAGTGGCAATTCAACACCAACTCACATAACAGGTGCTTAATAAATGTGTTTGACTGGCAATTCAACACCATAGGTTAACTGACAACTAGTGATTCTCCAAGATCACACAGGTCATGGAAACTTAGCTTCTCAGCCTTTTTTTACCTTCCATGGGGTCCCTCACGATCACCTTCAAGGCTAACAGAAATTTAGAGATACTTTCACACCACCTACTGCCAGGACCTTAGCTGTTTGTGAATACACTACATTTCAATAACCTTGAACCACTGGAAAGAATTAAGATTAATGTTTAACTTTTCCCATTAATAATGATAATTTTTAAGTCTGTGGTAGCTTAGTGGTGAAGAACCTGCCTGCCAATGCAAGAGACATGCGTTCTATCCCTGGGTCAGGAAGACCCCCGGAGAAGGAAATGGCAACCCACTCCAGTATTCTTGCCTGGGAAATCCCACGGACAGAGGAGCCTGGAGGGCTACATCCATGGGATCACAAAAAGAGTTGGACATGTCTTAGCAACTAAACAACAACAATAGTTTCCATTAATGATGTTATTACCGCAGCTTACTCTACCAGGAACTGTGCTAAGTATTTTATATAGCATTATCTCATTTGTTGTTCTTAGGAATAGGTACCATTTTTTTCTTCATTTTCCAAAAGGGAAACCAAGGCACAGAGATTAAAGTGCCTTCTCCAAAGTGATACAGACATCAGGGTAGTGGGACAGAGTTTGAAGCACTTCAGTGCTTAAGAAATATACTGTACATTCTCATAACTATTGAAAGTATTCTGTGATAGTGTGTGTTAGCCGCTCAGTTGTGTCCGACTCTTCGTGACCGTATGGACTGGACCCCTCCAGACTCCTCTGTCCATGGGGTTTTCCAGGCAAGAATATTGGAGTGGGTTGCCATTTCCTTCTCTTTATTATTCTATAATAAAGGTAATCATCTAATTTGAGAGGTTTTATTGATAATATCAAATATGCCAAACAACCTATCAATTTTTTAAAATGTATATTCTTACTGCCTTCTTCCCCTCCCTTCTAAAAGTGTTCACAGCACATAATCAAGTTTTTTTATATGCCCCAAAGAACTCTATACCTTATAATACTCAACATTCCCACCTGATTCTGACACATGAAGTTCAAGATTGTTCAGTCTTGGCTGACAAACATGCTCTATTATAATACATGGCAGGTATGAACAAGAAAAATCCTTTCTTCCCAAGTAGACAGCTGCTCTTTGTACAGTCCTGCTTGGCTTGGGGAAATCACATCATAATGGCAGGGAGGGGTGAGAACTGACAAAGTACTGGGAAACAAGGATTGTTTTGTTTTTCTTGCTCTGTCGCTGACATGCGCTTACTCAACAAAATACACACATCCCTTTAGCACTGGCACACTAAATCACCTGTGACAAACCTTTTCTATGCATGGACCAGGCATTTCAATTAGTTCACTGGACCATTCAAACACTGAGATTAAAGAAGTTTCTGAGAGATCAACGTGGTAAAAATCAGTAAGAGACTCTTCTTCAAAAAACAACACAAGAAAAAAAGAAACAAAACCTCCATTGGGCAGGCAATACAAAAAGGAGTCAGTACTGGTTACGGTCATGCTACTGTGCTAAGAGACAGGCCTCGGAGCCTTAGTGGCCTCACCCACTGCGTGGTTTCTTTCCTTGCTCACGTCAAGCCCAGTGGGCAAGGAGTCCCTCAGGGCCCCAAGGCGGGCTCACTGCTGTGCTCCACACACAGGCACCTGGGCAGCGGTGCCTGGTAGAGGAGGGAGGAGAAGATGACACGGGGAAGCCTTTACAGGCTGGGTTTACAAGCGACATCATTCCTGCTTACTACCAGACAGAATCAGTCATCCGCTCATACCTAACTGCCAGGGAGACAGGCAAGTGGAGTCCAGCGTGTGTCTGTGAAGAAAGGGACGCAGCAGGTAAACAGCAAGCCAGTCTCTGCTGAAGTCAGGGCCACCAACTTCCAAAAAGAGTAGAGGACCCCACAAAGAACAATGGTCCTAGTAGAAGCTTCAAGAACCTTTTGTGTCTGGCATGAAGGTGACTTTATGAATGGCAGGTGACAGTCAATGCTCCCAAGCCCACCAACACACTTAAGAGACTGCTGCCAGATCCTGCTTCATTTATTCCTTCAGCACTTGCTGAGCAGCCAGACTAGGTGCCGGCGCCCCTGCTCTGCACTGAGACTGTGACGATACGCAGAACACGTCTCTAAGCGCTACAGAGCTTACAGTCTTGCGGGTGGAGGGGGTAGGATGCACCCAAAGGAGGGGCTGACCAAGCTCCCTGAGGATGAACAGGCTAGGGCCTGGCTCAGGGCTTGACACATACTGGCAACTGAGCAAAAGAGCTGAAATGAAACTCAGCAGGCAGTGGCCTGTGGGCTGGGATGTGAGGAAAAAGCACTTGTGGAAAAAAGGTACCCTGGGTCAGGATGGAGAAAACTAACTCCCACGTGTGGGTGAACGTAGAAAGAAGAAATGAAGCTTCTATAAACTTCACTTTGCAAAAAAAAAAGGACTTATAAGTTGCTTTTAAAAAAAAGTCTATAGTTAATACACCAATGTTTTGGGGGCCTTTGTGAATTTTACATGCTGGCATAATACCCCTGTGTTTGTGTGCTAAGTTGCTTCAGTCATATCCAATTCTTGGCGACCCCATGGACTATAGCCCACCAGGCTCCTCTGTCTATAGGATTCTCCACGCAAGAATACTGCAGTGGGACGGCATGCCCTTCTCCAGGGGATCTTCATGACCCAGGAATCAAACTCGAGTCTCTTACATTTCCTGCATTGGCAAATGGTTCTTTATCACTAGTGCCACCTGGGAAGTTATTATACCCTTCAGCTCAGATCAGTTCAGTCGCTCAGTCATGCCCAACTCTTTGTGACCCCATGAACCACAGCACGCCAGGCTTCTCTGTCCATCACCAACTCCTGGAGTTTACCCAAACTCATGTCCATTGAGTTCATGATGCCATCCAACCATCTCATCCTCTGTTGTCCCCTTCTCCTGCCCTCAATCTTTCCCAGCATCAGGGTTGTTTCAAATGCGTCAGCTCTTTGCATCAGGTGGCCAAAGTATTGGAGTTTCAGCCTCAGCATCAGTCCTTCCAATGAACCCAGGACTGATCTACTTTAGGATGGACCGGTTGGATCTCCTTGCAGTCCAAGGGACTTTCAAGAGTCTTCTCCAAAACCACAGTTCAAAAGCATCAATTCTTCACGCTCAGCTTTCTTTATAGTCCAACTGTCACATCCATAAATGATGACTGGAAAAACCATAAACTTGACTAGATAGACCTTTGTTGGCAAAGTAATGTCTCTGCTTTTCAATATGCTGTCTAGGTTGGTCATAACTTTCCTTCCAAGGAGTAAGCATCTTTTAATTTCATGGCTGCATCACCATCTGTAGTGATTTTGGGACCCCAAAAATAAAGTCAGCCACTGTTTTCACTGTTTCCCCATCTATTTGCCATGAAGTGATTGGGACCAGATGCCATGATCTTAGTTTCTGAATGTTGAGCTTTAAGCCAACATTTTACTCTCCTCTTTCACTTTCATCAAGAGGCTCTTTACTTCTCCTTCACTTTCTGCCATAAGGGTGGTGTCATCTACATATCTGAGATAACTGATATTTCTCCCAGCAATCTTGATTCCAGCTTGTGCTTCTTCCAGCCCAGCGCTTCTCATGATGTACTCTGCATATAAGCTAAATAAGCAGGGTGACAATATACAGCCTTGACATACTCCTTTTCCTATTTGGAACCAGTCTGTTGTTCCATGTCCAGTTCTAACTGTTGCTTTCTGACCTGCATACAGATTTCTGAAGAGGCAAGTCAGGTGGTCCAGTATTCCCGTCTCTTGAATGTTCCACAGTTTATTGTGATTCACACAGTCAAAGGCTTTGGCATAGTCAATAAAGCAGAAATAGATGTTTTTCTGGAACTTTCTTGCTTTTTCAATGATCCAGTAGATGTTGGCAATCTGATCTCTGGTTCCTTTGCCTTTTCTAAATCCAGCTTGAACATCTGGAAGTTCATGGTTCACATATTGCTGAAGCCTGGATTGGAGAATTTTGAACATTACTGGTGTGTGAGATGAGTGCAATTGTGTGGTAGTTTGAGCATTCTTTGGCATTGCCTTTCTTTGGGATTGGAATGAAAACTGACCTTTTCCAGTCCTGTGGCCACTGCTGAGTTTTCCAAGTTTGCTGACATACTGAGTGCAGCACTTTCACAGTATCATCTTTTAGGATTTGAAGTAGCTCAACTGGAATTCCATCACCTCCACTAGCTTTGTTCATCGTGATACTTCCTAAGGCCCACTTGACTTTACATTCCAGGATGTCTGGCCCTAGGTGAGTGATCACACCATCGTGATTATCTGGGTCATGGAGATCTTTTTTGTACAGTATTGTGTGTTCTTGCCACCTCTTCTTAATATCTTCTGCTTCTGTTAGGTCCCAACCATTTCTGTCCTTTATTAAGCCCATCTTTGCATTAAATGTTTCCTTGGTATCTTTAATTTTCTTGAAGTATCTCTAATTTTCTTGAAGAAATCTCTAGTCTTTCCCATTCTATTGTTTTCCTCTATTTCTTTGCATTGATCACTGAGGATGGCTTTCTTATCTCTCCTTGCTATTCTTTGGAACTCTGTATTCAAATGGGTGTATCTTTCCTTTTCTCCTTTGCTTTTCACTTCTCTTCTTTTCACCCTTGGCATATCTTAAAACAAGTTTGAGAAGTTGCCACCACAAACTGCTGTGTTTAAGGTCGAGACTGAACGACACTATGTACTAGTCGCTCAGTGTCTCCTCATAGCAGCCACACGGGAGAACTTCTTTTTAGCAGAGCTGGTAAACATTTCACTTCCCCAGAGATAACTTAAAAAAACCCTTCACTGACTAGTCACTTATGGCAAGGCTTTAATGCATAGTTGCAATTTTAACTTTTTAGAGTAGGATCTTCTAAATTATATTTCTCCTGGTCCTAATTTTTATAATTCTTTATTTTGCTTTAATGCATATTATTTAACATTTATTGAAAGCTAATTATTGCCAGGTAATATGCTAAATACTTTGCATAAATTAATTAACACTCATTTCAGCCTAATCTGTAGCACAAAAGTCTAAGAGGCTTAGAGTGAGTGATTAAGCAGTTTGTGTACAGGACACAGACCTACAGGTAGGGGAGCTGGCAAGATGATCTAATTCAAGGCTAAGCACTGTATGGTTTCCAGATTATTGCATATTTTGGTAAGCTGTCTCAAATAATATACAGGATGATGCAGGAGTGTAAATAAGTAAATAATTAAGATGCACTGATGTTTTTAGAAAGGTGCAATGGATGGCAGGATGGCATCCTAGGGGAAAAGCTAGCAGATTAAAGATTCAACTTTTAAGTTTAGTTTTCAGCTTTTCTTCCCATATTTGTAAGTCTCTGAGATAGAACCTCTTGTATTATTCAAAAGCTTTACTAATTAGAAAACATCAACTACAGTTCATTTCTCAGGGGACTGTGAAACCAGAAAAACAAGCATTTATAGTATGTCTTCCTGTGATCATGTCTCTTTGGAGAATTCAAAAAGCATAAGATGTAGTCTTTCCTCTTAAGGGTTAAAACCAAGTCAGGAAGTAATATTTGTTCAATAAAATATCAGTAACAAGTAAGTGCTAAACTGTAACATAGTCCCTAAGTTTGAGAACAGTTCAGAAAAGGAAGAGCTAAATGTCAGATGCAATTTGCCAGCAAACCATTCTTGGGGCAGGAGATATTTAAATTCTAAAGGGACAAAATAATGTCTATTTTGAAGATGTTATGTATTAGTAAGAACTTTTAGTAACTGTAAAGCATGTGAGTGATAAAGAATAAAACTGCTCTGTTACAATTTGTAAGATTCTTCTGATTAAAAATTCACAGTAACATCAATGACCTCTGTATGTCAGTCTACCCACTGAAATACCAAGAGCATTCTGTATATATTATATATTCATGTGACAAGCTACTTGTGTTTCAAGAGTTAAGTCAGACAGAAAATTTCCAATATGGATGATAGCAGCTTAGAATCACAGCTAGAATTTCCACTGTCAGATAAGGACCGCAAAGCTAATGCTTTCATAATTCTTCTGCACTCTATCAGAACATGAGAGGAGGGGAGACGTGATGCTCACTTGGCTGAGCAGGCATACTAAACACGAAAGCAAAGCTTCATAAATGTCAGTTCAAGCCTTCCTACTGGTGACATTAAAAAACTATCTTCTATCAAAATCTTAACCTACATCTTACTGATCAAGCGTCCTGCAGATGAGGAACCGACACAGACCTCAATTTCACCCTTCAGTGCCTGAGCCATTAAGGTGAGCGCCACAGAAGGACCTCTTCAGTTACAGCAGCCCTCATCTGGCCTGCCTCTCCTTAAATACATTTTAATAGCAAGAATAATTTGGATCACATGCATCTCTAAGTCTTGCAAGGGTTTAAAACTAACACCCCCATAAAAATGAGCATAACAAATCTGACCTTGATTTTTATCAGAAGTGTAAACTGCTCACAATCAAGAATATATTTAAATGCTTCTCATACAGAAGTAAAGGAGAAAAACCTATGGGTTTTAGAAATGAGATCTTTAAATAAGCATAAACTATCCCATCCCCTCCACTGCAACCAGCAATGCTTTGAGGCATTTAGACTAACCATGTCTTTTTAAAATAAATTACAGGCTCCTTACTACCGACTACCAGTCGGTCAAGAATCGGCCTGCAATGCAGGAGACTGCCTGCAATGCAGGAGACCTGGGTTCCATCCCTGGGTCAGGAAGAGTCCCCTTGAGAAGGAAATGGCAACCCACTCCACTATTCTTGCCTGGAAAATCCCATGGACAGAGGAGCCTGGTGGGCGACAGTCCATGGGGTCAGAGTCTAACACGACTTAGCTACTAAACCACCAGAGGCTCCTTATGAATAGGAAATGTATCTTTCTGCTTCTTTACATGGTAGCACTAGTTGCCTACTGAACAACATGTTTGCTGCAAGAGACACTGGCTACTAAATGTAAGAAAGAGTATGGAAAAGAAACATGCTCATAATTCCCAACAGTGTCCAACAGTCTTACCTCTATCCCCAAATAGTTACCCTCATGGCCTCCTTCCTAGGGGCCTAGAGGAGAAGAAATATGTTTTATCCCCATCCCATCTGCCAATGATTATCAGCATGGCCTGAGGAGCCAAATGCTAAGATGATGATAAACAGCTTCCAGGAATGTGGAATAACAAGGCATCCTCCTCCATCAGTTACAGGCAGCCCCAAAAAGGAAGAGAGGAGCAGCCCGAGATATGGGTTCAAGCACACCCCTTGTCTCTGCCCCTTTAGTTGCTCAGAGGGTACTGGTTCTCATGGTGTTTGGGGAAAGAGGNTTATTGGGAGTGTGAGATCCTCTAAATAACAATTATTTTATCTTAAGTTGCCTTTATTAAGAATAAGAGTAAATTCTAACATAATTTGATAGTAAAAGACAGAATAAAGTAGTGAATTTCCAAGTAATTCCCACTGACTATAAGATGATGCTGGGTGATTTAGACTCAGTATACCTGGAAGTTTTGCTCTCATAAAGAAATCATCTGAGAAACTAATTAAATAAAGTCATTTTTGGAGACACATTCTCACTAATCTTTATTGTACATCATTCAGGAAAAGTCAATTTGATTCATTTATTCTAAATATAACACTCACGCAGACTGTTACTGTTTAAGAATTGTGTATTTTAACAGAAGTAATCAGCTCAGTTCAGTTCAGTTGCTCAGTCATGTCCGACTCTTTGTGACGCCATGAATTGCAGAACGCCAGGCCTGCCTGTCCATCACCATCTCCCGGAGTTTACCTAAACTCATGTCCACTGAGTCAGTGATGCCATCCACTCATCTCATCCTCTGTCGTCCCCTTCTCCTCCTGCCCCCAATCCCTCCCAGCATCAGGGTCTTTTAAAATGAGTCAACTCTTCACATGAAGTGGCCAAAGTATTGGCGTTTCAGCTTCAGCATCATTCCTTCCAATGAATACCCATGACTGATCTCCTTTAGGATGGACTGGTTGGATCTCCTTGTAGTCCAAGGGACTCTCAAGAGTATTCTCCAACACCACAGTTCAAACGCATCAATTCTTCGGTGCTCAGCTTTCTTCATGGTCCAACTCTCACATCCATACATGACCACTGGAAAAACCAGAGCCTTGAGTAGACAGACCTTTGTTGGCAAAGTAATGTCTCTGCTTTTGAATATACTATCTAGGTTGGTCATAACTTCCTTCCAAGGAGTAAGCTTCTCTTAATTTCATCGCTGCAGTCACCATCTGCAGTGATTTTGGAGCCCCAAAAAATAAAGTCTGACACTGTTTCCCCATCTATTTCCCATGAAGTGATGGGACCAGATGCCATGATCTTCGTTTTCTGAATGTTGAGCTTTAAGCCAACTTTTTCACTCTCCTCTTTCACTTTCATCAAGAGTCTCTTTAGTTCTTCTTCACTTTCTGCCATAAGAGTGGTGTCATGTGCATATCTGAGGTTATTGATATTTCTCCTGGCAATCTTGATTCCAGCTTGTGCTTCTTCCAGCCCACCGTTTCTCATGATGTACTCAGCATAGAAGTTAAATAAGCAGGGTGACAATATACAGCCTTGACGTACTCCTTTTCCTATTTGGAACCAGTCTATTGTTCCATGTCGAGATCTAACTGTTGCTGCCTGCTGCTGCTGCTGCTGCTGCTAAGTCACTTCAGTCGTGTCCGACTCTGTGTGACCCCATAGACGGCAGCCCACCAGGCTCCCCCCTCCTGGGGATTCTCCAGGCAAGAACACTGGAGTGGGTTACCATTTCCTTCTCCAATGCATGAAAGTGAAAAGTGAAAGTGAAGTTGCTCAGTCATCTCCGACTGTTCGTGACCCCATGGACTGCAGCCTACCAGGCTTCCGCGTCCATGGGATTTTCCAGGCAAAAATACTGGAGTGGGGTGCCATTGCCTTCTCCAGTTGCTTCCTGACCTATCCCTAAAAATATCAGTTCCTTAATTCAATTATGGAACTCACAATTATCTCAATTAGTTTAATTTGTGGAGGAAAGAGGTTAGCATTTTCCAATTATTTTTTCTTTGATCACATAAAATGTTTATACCAGTCCTAAAAAGTTTCTCTTCCATTTTCTAAAGGACCTTGCATTTTAATTATACTCTAGTACTATAACAATTGAATAAGTCAAGTTTCATTTATTTCAAGATATATCACTATGGATTTACATAAAATAAATTTCTATTATAATTGTAATACATTAAACCATAATATATAATGATTTTTACAAATATGTTTCATTCATAACTTAATGAACTGCCACCTAAATTGTAAAGGGGGAGAGGAAAATATATCAGTAAAGGTTAACCATTTTTAGTGTGAGGAATGGAAAAAGGTAGAGGGGAGGGGAACCCTGACTTGCCAAAATTAGCAGTTCCAAGCCAGGGATGCCCTCTATTATCATTTAAGATTACCACACTGAATGCTGTCTAATTTATTAAAGATCTAGAACATATTTTTCTAATATAATTTTTGTGATAATGGATATTTTCTTATATCTACACTGCCCAATACAGTAATCACTAGCTACAGTGTATCTATTGAGACCTTAAAATGTGGCTAGTAGTATAAACTGGTTCTTTCACCAAATGTTATATCTAAAATTAAGAGATTTCTTCTTTCTATTTATACTAACTCTGCACAGCTATACCTACTGATATATCTGGTCATTATTGAAGACAACATGAAGTACAGTAGGATTTCAGTTGTATCTCTTGTGTAGGATTATAGTGTAACTGCTTGGTAAAAGTATATGCACAAATTTTGAATACAAAATGAGCCTTTGATTTATATAATTGTTGAATTTCTTCTTTTGGATTTTGTTATACATCCATAAAGATACATCCTTAAAGATGATACTGTGAAAATGCTGCACTCAATATGCCAGCAAATTTGGAAAACTCAGCAGTGGTCATGGAACTGGAAAAAGGTCAGTTTTCATTTCAATCCAAAACAGGGCAATGCTAAAGACTGTTCAAACTACCACAAAATTGCACTCATCTCACAGGCTAGTAAAGTAAAGCTCAAGGTTCTCCAAGCCAGGCTTCAGCAATACGTGAACCATGAACTTCCAGATGTTCAAGTTGGTTTTAGAAAAGGCAGAGGAACCAGAGATCAAATTGCCAACATCTACTGGATCATCGAAAAAGCAAGAGAGTTCCAGAAAAACATCTGCTTCTGCTTTATTCACTATGCCAAAGCCTTTGACTGTGTGGATCACAATAAACTGTGGAAAATTCTGAAAGAGTTGGGAATACCAGACCACCTGACATGCCTCATGAGAAATCTGTATGTAAGTCAGGAAGCAACAGTTATAACTGGACATGGAACAACAGACTGGTTTCAAATAGGAAAAGGAGTACGTCAAGGCTGGATATTGTCGCCCTGCTTATTTAACTTGTATGCAGAGAACATCATGAGAAAAGCTGGGCTGGATGAAACACAAGCTGAAAGAAAGGTGTCCATTATATTACATGCATTGGCAAAGAAATATTTCATCTGGAACCATTAAAAATTACCTTAACACAGTATCACAGAAATAAAATAATAATTCTATAGAAACCTAATTTAAATTCATAGAATATTGTGATCTAACTGATAGAGAATTTAAAATATATATCATAAGATCACTCTGAACTATGAGAAAACTCAGGGAAAAAAATGTTTACTAGCTCAGGATTAAAATGAATGAACAGAAGCAATATCTTACCAAAGATATTGAAACTCAAAAAGGAACCAGTCAGAAATTCTGGAGCTGAAGAACTCAGTAAAATAAAGAATGCATTTAGAAAGCAGTGGTAATACAGAAGATCATCAGGGAGTGAGAATAGCAAGCTCAAAGATAGAAATTTAAACATGATATAGGTAGAAGAAGAAATAAGTTATTAAAATAAAATTTTACAAGAGCTATCTGACTCCATTAGAAGTGCAACATAATAATAATAGGTATAATATAAGGAGAAAAGAAAAGGGAATAAGAGGATATTTAAAGAAATAATAGCTGAGAACTTCCAAAACATGAGGAAGGAACTGAGATAAACATTCATGAAGGTAAGAGAATATCTAATAGCCCTAATGCAAAAGGTCCTTCTCTAGGATACATTATATTAAAACTGTAAAAAGTTAATGAAAAAGAGATATTTAAAGGCAGTCAATTTAAAAAAAAAATAGCAATCTACAAAGGAACTCCCATTAGCCTATCATCACATTTCTCAGCAGAAACTCTACATGTCAGAAGAGAGTGGAATCACATTCTCAAAGTATTGAAAGATGAAAGCTATTAGCTAAGAATATTCTATCCAGCAAATTTATCATTCAGATATAAGGGAAAAAGAAAACCTTCCCAAACAATAGCTGAGGAAGTTTATTACCCCTAGACCTGTCTTACAAGGTGTTGAAACTCCTTACTTGAAACAAACAAACAAAACAATGCATTAAACTTTGAGTAAGGTGATAAACAGAATCAGAAAATTGTAAATCTATATATCAAAATAGGTTGTTAAACATTTCATTATAGCATAAAGATTAAAGGGGAGGAAATATAGTAAATAAAAGCTATAACTATTTCAATTTGGTAACAAACTCAGAACATAAAATGGGATAATTTGAGACAACAAAGCATAAAGGGGAAAAATAAAAGGATGGAATTTGTATAGGTAAATTAATAAGATGCTATCAGCTGAAAAAGGACTATTTTATCTGAGATGTTTTATGTAAAACTTGTGGCAACCACAAAACAAAAATCTAAAGTAGTAAACAAAAAAACATAAAAAAAGGGAACTGAGCAAAATATCATATAAAACTTCCAAACTAAAATGGTGGACAGAAGCACAAAGAAAAAGAAATTGTGGAGATCTAGGGTAACGAGAAGGTAAAAAACAGCAACACTAAATCCTCATTTATCAATAATGACCCTAAATATAAATGCATTGAAATCACCAGTCAGAAGACAAAGAGAGAATGAATGGATTGAAAAACAAAATAAAACTAAATATGCTGCCTTCAGGAAACTCACCTCAATTGTCAAGACAAACATGAGGTCAATGTGAGGGGATGGAAGATGGTACACCAAGAAAATGACATCCAGAAGAAAATGGGTGTTAGTCATACTCACATCAGACAAAATAGACTTCAAGTCAAAAAAAAAAAAAAGAGAAGGAAACAGGATATAAAAATCATCATATGATTACAGGGGACAATTCATCAAGAAAATGTAGTTTTTTAATATATTTGAACCTACATGGAAACACAAAATATTTAGTGATTATTAATAGACCTGAAGGGAGTCTAGGGAGACATTAATAGACCTAAAGGGAGTCAATCCTAAAGGAAATCAGTCCTGAATATTCATTGGAAGGACTGATGCTGAAGCAGAAGCCCCAGTAGTTTGGCTGCCTGATGCGTAGAACTGATTCTTTGTAAAAGACCTTGATGCTGGGAAAGATTGAAGGCAGGAGGAGAAGGGGATGACAGAGGATGACATGGTTGGATGGCATCACTGACTCAATGGACATGGGTTTAAGCAAGCTTCGGGAGTTGGTGAGGGACAGGGAAGCCTGGTGTGCTGCAGTCCGTGGGGTCACAATGAGTCAGAGATGACTGAGGGACTGAACTGAACTGAAAGAGAGAACTTGAAAACAACACAATAATAGTAGGTGAGTATAACACCCCACTTATATCAATGGATATCTAATTCAGACAGAAAATCAATAAAAAAATAGTGGGCTTTAATGAAACTAGTCTAGATGGACTTAATAGATTTATACAGGACATTCTATCCAAATGCAGTAGAATGCTGCTGCTGCTACTAAGTCACTGTGCGACCCCTTAGACGGCAGTCCACCAGGCTCCCCTGTCCCTGGAATTCTCCAGGCAAGAACACTGGAGTGGGTTGCCATTTCCTTCTCCAATGCATGAAAGTGAAAAGTGAAAGTGAAGTCGCTCAGTCGTGTCTGACTCTTAGCAACCCCATGGACTGCAGCCCACCAGGCTCCCCCATCCATGGGATTTTCCAGGCAAGAGTACTGGAATGGGTTGCCATTGCCTTCTCTGCAGTAGAATACATACACATTTTTCTCAAATGCACATGCAATATTCTCAAGGATAGGTAATATGTTAGGACAAACCTCAATAAACATGAGGAAATTGAAATCATATCAAGTATCTTACAGCCACAAGGGTATGAAGGTAAAGATCAGTTATAAGAAGAAAGCTGGAAAAAAATCACAGATATATGGAAACTAAGCACATACTACTGAAAAACTATTTCATCAACAACAACAAAAAAAATCAAAGGGAAAAAATACCTGAAGATAAATAATATTATGAATACAACATACCAAAATTTATCAGATACATCAAAAGGGTATGAAGAAGGAAGTTTATAGAAATACAAAAAACAAAACAACAACAACAGAAAAACAACTCAAATGAACAATCTAACCTTACACTTAAAGGACCTAGAAAAATAAGAACAAACAAAAAGAAGGGAAACAATAAAGACAATAGAAAAGATCAATCAAACTAAAGAGCTTTTTTTTTTTAAACAAAAAAGATAAAATTGACAAATCTTTAGCTAGATTCACTATATAAAAAGAGAGATGATTTGGATAAATAAAATCAGAAATGAAAGGGAAGAAATTGCAGTGCATACCACAGGCTCACCAAGGACTAAAACAGAATACTATGAACAGCTTTAGGTCAATAGATTGGAAAACTTAGAAGAGATGGATAAATTCTTAGAATCATACAATCTTCCAAGACTGAATCTTGAAGAAATAGAAAATCTGAATAGATTAGTCACTAATACAGAGATTGAAACAAATATCAAAACTTCCCCAAAAGAAAAAAAAAACAAATTGAGGAACAGATGA
>SJYQ01001253.1:173580-187500 GCA_006410935.1 Redunca redunca
ACTAGCATGTGAGATAAGTGCAATTGTGTGGTAGTTTGAGCATTCTTTGGCATTGCCTTTCTTTGGGATTGGAATGAAAACTGACCTTTTCCAGTCCTTTGGCCACTGCTGAGTTTTCCAAATTTGCTGACATAGTGAGTGCAGCACTTTCACAGCATCATCTTTCAGGATGTGAAATAGCTCAACTGGAATTCCATCACCTCCACTAGCTTTGTTCATAGTGATGCTTTCTAAGGCCCACTTGACTTCACTTTCCAAGATGTCTGGCTCTAGATTAGTGATCACATCATCATGATTTTGTGGGTCGAGAAGATCTTTTTTGTACAGATCTTCTGTGTATTCTTGCTACCTCTTCTTAATATCTTCTGCTTCTGTTAGGTCCATACCATTTCTGTCCTTTATTGAGCCCATCTTAGCATGAAATGTTCCCTTGGTATCTCTAATTTTCTTGAAGAGATCTCTAGTCTTTCCCATTCTGTTGTTTTCCTCTATTTCTTTGCATTGATCACTGAAGAAGGCTTTCTTATCTCTTCTTGCTATTCTTTGGAACTCTGCATTCAGATGCTTATATCTTTCCTTTTCTCCTTTGCTTTTTGCCTCTCTTCTTTTTACAGCTATTTGTAAGGCTTCCCCCTACAGCCACTTTGCTTTTTCGCATTTCTTTTCCATGGGGATGGTCTTGATCCCTGTCTCCTGTACCATGTCACGAACCTCATTCCATAGTTCATCAGGCACTCTATCTGTCAGATCTAGGCCCTTAAATCTATTTCTCACTTCCACTGTATAATCATAAGGAATTTGACTTAGATCATACCTGAATGGTCTAGGGGTTTTCCCTATTTTCTTCAATTTAAGTCTGAATTTGGCAATAAGGAGTTCATGATCTGAGCCACAGTCAGCTCCTGGTCTTGTTTTTGCTGACTGTATAGAGCTTCTCCATCTTTGGCTGCAGAGAATATAGTCAATCTGAATTTGGTCTTGACCATATTTTGATGTCCATGTGTAGAGTCTTCTCTTGTGTTGTTGGAAGAGGGTGTTTGCTATGACCAGTGCATTTTCTTGGCAAAACTCTATCAGTCTTTGCCCTGCTTCATTCCGCATTCCAAGGCCAAATTTGCCTGTTACTCCAGGTATTTCTTGACTTCCTACTTTTTCATTCCTGTCCCCTATAATGAAAAGGACATCTTTGGGGGGTGTTAGTTCTAAAAGGTCTTGTAAGTCTTCATAAAACCGTTCAACTTCAGCTTCTTCAGCATTACTGGTTGGGGCATAGACTTGGATAACTGTGATATTGAATGGTTTGCCTTGGAGACGAACAGAGATTATTCTGTCTTTTTTGAGATTGCATCTAAGTACTGCATTTTGGACTCTTTTGTTGACCATGATGGCTACTCCATTTCTTCTGAGGGATTCCTGCCCGCAGTAGTAGACATAATGGTCCTCTGAGTTAAATTCACCCATTCCAGTCCATTTTAGTTCGCTGATTCCTAGAATGTCGATGTTCACTCTTGCCATCTCTTGTTTGACCACTTCCAATTTGCCTTGATTCATGGACCTGACATTCC
The DNA here is from genome assembly GCA_006410935.1 of Redunca redunca. Taxonomy (NCBI): domain Eukaryota; kingdom Metazoa; phylum Chordata; class Mammalia; order Artiodactyla; family Bovidae; genus Redunca; species Redunca redunca. The sequence goes on from SJYQ01001253.1 coordinate 175,146, forward strand.
AGGTTCCTATGCAATATTGTTCTTTACAGCATCGGATCTTGCTTCTATCACCAGTCACATCCACAACTGGATATTGTTTTTGCTTTGGCTCTATCCCTTCATTCTTTCTGGAGTTATTTCTCCACTGATCTCCAGTAACATTTTGGGCACCTAATGACCTGGGGATTTCCTCTTTCAGTATCCTATTATTTTGCCTTTTCATACTGTTCATGGGGTTCTCAAGGCAAGAATACTGAAGTGGCTTGCCATTCCCTTCTCCAGTGGACCACGCTCTGTCAACTCTACTTATAATAAAGTATTGAAGAGAAAATAGTACAACACAAGTGAGGTGGTAGCATTCTGCTTCAGGCAAAAGTAAGAAAATAACCAATTATATGAATCATTATAATCTTCACAGGCTCTTCATCATCTGGGATCCATGATTTGGAGTTTTGAGAACCCCACAGGCAATATCTAAAAATACGACTAAGATGATCTCCTAGTTTCACTGTTTCTTCAGTTTACTTAAACATTATGTATTGATTGCCTGTCATGCTCAGGTATTTTCAAAACAGTCTCTGAAACTCTCTCAGGGCCTTTTAATTCTAGCAGGAGGAGGTAGACATTAAGTAAAACATATAATCACTTTCATAGGTCAGACTTGATAATAATAAGAAGAAATAAGTTAGGGGAAGGGGATAAGGAGTTCTGCAGGTCTGAAATGGATGTGGAACTGGGTTCTATTCATATTTATTCATTTTAAAGAAGCCATCAGTAAACATGTAAACTGGAATAAAGGTTTGAAGGGGAAAAGGAAGTAAGTCATACATTCTAGGTATAGCGAATAGAAAGAAAATCCTGAGTTCAGAACATAGGGAGTTTGAGAAAAAGCAAGAGGGTCCCAAGACTGAAGAAGAGTGACCCAAGAGAGGAGATCAAAGAGGAGTTAGAGAGGCCCATTCTTGTAGGCTGTTATAAAGACTATGTTTTTTGTTTTGAGTGATATGAAAAGTTATTAGATGGTTTTAAGCGCAGACTCATGACTCAACTTATATTTTAACTAGATTACCTAGCTACTGTGTTTAGAGACTGAAGAAGAGAAACTGTGTAAGATCGTTTAAGAGAATAATGTAATAATCTAGGCAAGAAACAATGACTCACACAACTGAAACATCTAAAACAGAACTGACTTCATTTCAGTACTTTTTCTTTAATTCTGAAATAGTACTTACCGTGTGTGCATCAAAATAACCATATATTCTTCTGAAATAATAGAAACAATAAATATTGTTAATAATTTTACTGAAAGAATTAAAAATGCAGTAATTTTAACAACATAGTAAAAAAATATTGTTTACCAAAGCACTTATGGAAAAAATTACATTGTTACTTTATACCTAAGTAATTGAGGGAAAAAATACTCAGTAAATGAGGAAAGGGAAGAAACTCAGAAAGAGAAGACATAAGATTGGCAAAATGATAAATGTTGAGGCTGAAAGATGAGCGTGAGAGTATTATATTATTCTTTTACATTTTGAATGTTGAATTTCTAAAGTTTTCTTTTTTTAATCCAAATTAACTGAAGTTATGAGTATTTGAAATTAAACAATAAAGCTATTATTAATTTAAATAAGTGAAAACCAAAAGGCATATTTTGTTGAACATTCAGGGTACCTGCCTAAGTAGTAGTAGTAGCTGCCTGTGATAAAATGCCTTTTTGCAATAGGAGGAAGAAAGGAAGATGATCAGCAAATTATCTAAGGAAAATAATTAAAGGTTCTTTCATAAATACTTCAGTTTCGTTCAGTTCAGTCCTTCAGTCACGTCTGACTTTTTGCAACACCATGGACCGTGCACCACACCAGGCTTCCCTGTCCATCACCAACTCCCGGAGTTTACTCAAACTGTTGTCCATCGAGTTGGTGATGCCATCCAACCATCTCATCCTCTCTCATGCCCTTCTCCTCCAGCCTTCAATCTTTCCCAGCACCAGCGTCTTTTCCAATTAGTGAGTTCTTGGCATCAGGTAGGCAAAGTATTGGAGTTTCAGCTTCAGCATCAGTCCGTCCAATGAATATTCAGGACTGATTTCCTTTAGGATGGACTGGTTGGATCTCCTTGTAGTCCAAGGGACTTTCAAGAGTCTTTTTCAATACCACAGTTCAAAAGCATAAATTCTTTGGTGCTCAGCTTTCTTTATAGTCCAACTCTCACATTCATACATAACTACTGGAAAAACCATTAATATGCTATGTAGGTTGATCATAGCTTTCCTTCCAAGGATTAAGCGTCTTTTAATTTCATGGCTTCAGTCACCATCTGCAGTGATTTTGGAGCCCCCAAAATAAAGTTTGTCACTCTTTCCATTGTTTCCCTATCCATTTGCCATGAAGTAATAGGACCAGATGCCATGATCTTAGTTTTCTAAATGTTGAGTTTTAAGCCAACTTTTTCACTCTCCTCTTTCACTTTCATCAAGAGGTTCTTTAATTCTTTGCTTTCTGTCATAAGGGTGGTTTCATCTGCGTATCTGAGGTTACTGATTCCAGCAATCTTGATTCCAACTTGTGTTTCATCCAGCCTGGCATTTTGCATGATGTACTCTGCATATAAGTTAAATAAGCAGGGTGACAATATACAGCCTTGATGTACTCCTTTTCCAATTTGGAACCAGTCTGTTGTTTTATGTACAGTTCTAACTGTTGCTTCTTGACCTGCACACAGATTTCTCAGGAGGCAGGTCAGGTGGTGTGGTATTCCCATCTGTTTAAGAATTTTCCACAGAGTTCCAAAGAATAGCAAAGAAGAATTGCAGGAGAGATAAGAAAGACTTTCTCAGTGATCAATGCAAAGAAATAGAGGAAAACAATAGAATGGGAAAGACTAGAGATATCTTCAAGAAAATTAGAGATACCAATGGAATATTTCATACAAAGATGGGCTCAATAAAGGACAGAAATGGTATGGACCTAACAGAAGCAGGAGACATTAAGAAAATGTGGCAAGAATACACAGAAGAACTATACAAAAAAGATTTTCATGATCCAGATAACCATGATGGATCACTTACCTACAGCCAGACATCCTGGAATGCAAACTCAAGTAGACCTTAGGAAGCATCACTATGAACAAAGCTAGTGGAGGTGATGGAATTCCAGTTGAGCTATTTCAAATCCTAAAAGATGATGCTGTGAAAGTGCTGCACTCAATATGCCAGCAAATTTGGAAAACTCAGCAGTGGCCACACGACTGGAAAAGGTCAGTTTTCATTCCAATCCCAAAGAAAGGCAATGCCAAAAAATGCTCAAACTACTGCACAATTGCACTCATTTCACACACTAGTAAAGTAATGCTCAAAATTCTCCAAGCCAGGCTTCAATAATATGTGAGCCATCAACTTACAGATGTTCAGGCTGGATTTAGAAAAGGCAGAGGAACCAGAGATCAAATTGCCAACATCTGCTAGATCATTGAAAAAGCAAGAGTTCCAGAAAACCATCTACGTTTCCTTTATTGACTATGCCAAAACCTTTGATGGTGTGGATCACAATAAACTGTGGAAAATTCNAATGAAGGGGAAACATGTAGATTCTGCTTCTTTAAACATACAAACCTGGCATAGGAAAATTAAATCTTAATTGCCTAGGATGGAAAATTGATACATATTAAAGATTTTAGATGTAGAGATACAGTGTTGAAATCTGTACTATATGCAGAAGAGTAAAAGATGGTTTTCTAATTTACATTAAAGCTTCTAGCAGATTTTAAATTGAAAATCTCAAATATCCCAAATAAAGGAAGAATTGTCTAACTTTGAATTTTTAACATTTCAGGCAAAATGGCAGGAGATATCTAAATATAAGCCTGCATGTAAATAATTACTGATGATTTTATCTATGTGAAAAATGGGTATAACTGGTCTATAATTTCCATATAACAACAGCAAGACAATTAAATGCTTGCAACATGTTTTAATATAAAATGTATCTTGTGGATAGGGCAATTTTAAAAGTTGTTTTGAAAGCTTTTTATGAACAAGCTTGAATTTTTAAAGGTGAAAGTCCCATCTGTTATTTAGTTCATATTAATTTGTATGTTCTAAAAATATAACTATGGAAGATATAAAGTATTTAAGACTTTCAATGATGTCATTTTGAGAGATTTGAAGTGGCTCTATTTAACTAGAAGAAAATCTTGGGGCATTTTTTGCTTGTATTTTCAAGATTAAAGTATTATCTTTCCTGAAACTCATTAATTCTTCCTGCCATTTATTTCACTTCCTTTCCCTTTCACTCCTCTATTGGAAATACATTTTTATCTCATTGTTTTTGTGATCAGTCTGGCTAGAGGTTTATCAATTTTATTAATACTTTTGGAAAATGTTTTTCAGCTTCATTGATTTTCTATATTATTATCTTTTTACTATTTTATTAATTTATGCTCTTACCATCATTGTTTCCTTTCCCCAATCTTTTGAGCTTAATTTACACCTCTTTGATAGCTTCTGAAGATAGAAACTAAGATCACATAACTTAAATTATTTTTCATTTTCTAGAATTGTTAAGTAGAGTTAGAAATTTCCCTTCAATTACTGCCTTAACAACCTCCCACAAATTCTGAGGCTTTGTCTTATAAACATCATATTAAAAAAAAAATCTTTTAATTTTCACTTGAATTTTTTTTTCTCTAATATATTATNGGTTGGACCATTTCATTTCCAATAGTTAGGGAATTCTGATATATCATTTTCATTTTTATTTCCCATGCAATTACACTCTATTCAAATCACATACTGTATATTCTTTCAATCCTTTTAGGTTTATTGAGACTCCTCTATTGGTCCAATGTAGTCTATCTGGTTTATTGGTAGTAAGGTCTTGGAAGAAGTGTTTATTCCAGTGCTTTTGGGTATAGTGTTATATAAATAGCAAAGACATGAAAATGACTGGTAGAACTTCCTTGTTTTATCCATTTCTGAGATAGGAGTGTCAAATATAATTGTAGGTTTATTTATTGCTCCTTTTACTTCTGGGAGATTTTACCTTAATTATTTGGAACAGCTCTCATTTGATGCCTGTACCTTTAGGATAAGTATGTGTGCCTTGCTGATAAACTGACACTTTTGTTATGAAATTTACCTCTTTTTCTCTGGTAACATGCTTTAACTTGAAGAGTTTTTCTGATACTAATATACTCATTCCATTTTTTATTGTAGTAAAATAAGCATAAAATTTAACATCTTAACAATTTTTAAGTGTATGGTTCAATAGCATTAGCACATTCACATTGCTGTGCAACCATTAACACTACTCATCTCCAGAACTGATTGTATTCCTGAACTCTGTACTCTTTGAACAATAATAGGGAATCCTCCCTATTCCACATTCTGGCAAGAGGAACCTTCTTGGATCAGGGATTGAACCCTCCTCTCCTACATTGGCAGGTGACTCTTCACTATTGAGCCATTAGGGAAGCCTCTCATTGTAGTTGTAATTTACATTTCTCTAATGATTAGTGAGTGATCACACCATCATGGTTAACTTGGTCGTGAAGATCTTTTTTTGTAGAGTTCTTCTGTGTATTCTTGCCACCTCTTCTTAATATCTTCTGCTTCTGTTAGGTCCATACCATTTCTGTCCTTTATCTGGACCCATCACTTCATGGGAAATAGATGGGGAAACAGTGTCAGACTTTATTTTTGGGGGCTCCAAAATCACTGCAGATGGTGATTGGAGCCATGAAATTAAAAGACGCTTACTCCTTGAAAGGAAAGTTATTACCAACCTAGATAGCATATTCATAAGCAGAGACATTACTTTGCCAGCAAAGGTCCATCTAGTCAAGGCTATGGTTTTTCCAGTACTCATGTATGGATGTGAGAGTTGGACTATGAAAAAAAGCTGAGCGCCAAAGAATTGATGCTTTTGCACTGTGGTTTTGGAGAAGACTCTTGAGAGTCCCTTGGACTGCAAGGAGATCCAACCAGTCCATTCTAAAGGAGATCAGTCCTGGATGTTCTTTGGAAGGAATGATGCTAAAACTGAAACTCCAGTACTTTGGCCACGTTATGCGAAGAGCTGACTCATTGGAAAAGACCCTGATGCTGGAAGGGACTGGGGGCAGGAGGAGAAGGGGACAACAGAGGATGAGATGGCTGGATGGCATCACTGACTCGATGGACGTGAGTCTGAGTGAACTCCGGGAGTTGGTGATGGACAGGGAGGCCTGGCATGTCGCAGTCCATGAGGTCGCAAAGATTCAGACACAACTGAGCGACTGAACTGAACTGAACTGAATGATCAGTGATGTTGACCATTTTTTCCCGTGTGCTTATTAGCCACTTGTATACCTTTTAAGAGAATCTCTTCAAGTCTTTTGCCCATTTTGAATTCTTCATATATTGTGAATATTGATCATTATCAGAAAATGCAATTCACAAAGTATTTGTTCTCACTCTGTGGTTTGCTTTTTCACCTAGTTGCTAGTGTACTTTCAGGCACAAAAATTCTTAAGTTTGATGAAGTCTAATTTATCTAATTTTTTTCCCTGCTTGTGCTTTCAGTTCCATATCCACTAAATCATCACCAAGTTCAGTGTTGTGAGGTTTTACTACGTTTCGTTCCAAGAGCTTTATAGTGTTACCTGTTACATTTAGGTCTTTAATTCATTTTGAGTTAATTTTTGTATCAGGTGTAATGTAAGGGTCAAATTTCTTTCTTTTTTTTTTAATCTTGTGCATATTTAGTTTTCCCAGCAGCAGGTTTTGAAAAGACTGCCCTTTTCCCACTGAATGATCCTGGCGTCCTTGTAGAAAATTATGTTTAGCTAGCTAGCTAGCAAAATATCATCTCTCTGTCTCTCCTTCCTGTCTGTTGGTTTATATGCCTAGCTTTGTGCCAGTACCACACTGTTTTGATTCATTTTCACAAATATTTGCATTTCATGTATTTTCTATCTTTTAAATCTAGCCTATATACAACCTGTTGTTAAAAGTTCACTTCTTTTAGCATCATTGAGCTAATGTAAATATAGGTAAAGTCAGATTCACACACAACTACCAGTTATGACCCTCTCATTTATTTGTATAGTTCTGCAGTTCCATTCAGCTTATTTTCTTTCAGCCTGGAAAAGGTTCCTTTGTCATTTTTTATAATGCAGGTCTGCTGGAGATGAATTCACTCATGTTTTGTTTATCTGAAAGTATCTTTAATTTACTTCTTTTTTTAAAGGATTTTTTCTTTGCTACATATATTATTTATTTTTTAAACAATATTTATCTTGTTTGTAGCTCCTTAAGCTTCCAGGATCCATAAATCAAACTTTTCTAGCAAAAAAAAAAAATCATTATTATTATTGTTTTCTTTAAAATAAGCCTGTCTTTCTCTTTCCCATTTCTTTCTCGGACTCTTATTTTACATGATTTTAGACAAGTTGTTTTTGTCCCAACATCCCTGAGGCTATGACAATGGTTTATAGCCCATTATCTCTTTTTGCTTTGATTTGAATAGTTTATATTTTTCATCCTTCCTTTCTGTTTTCTACTCTTTTCTTTTGCATTGTCTAATTGGCTGTTCCAATATCCTGTAGACATTGTACCATTCACTCTCAAATTTTGATTTTTTATGATTAAGAATTCTCTATTGAAATCTCCAATTTTACACATTTTTCCTTAAATTCTTAAACATAATCCTAACATCTTTTAACAATATTTGTGTGCTAATTCTAACTTCTTGGCTATTTTGAAGCTGTTTCTTATTTTCTGATGTTAGCTGTTTCTTTTCTTTCTCTCTCTCTCTCTTTTTTTTTTTTTTTTCTGATTTCCCCACATCTCATTTATCTAGTAATTTATTATTGTGTTGGGGAGAAAGAAATTTTCCTCTACCCTTCTATGTTCTTATGGCTGGCCTAAGAATTAAATTGTCCTGAGACAAATTAACAGGGAAAAGTAAAACAAATTTTAATTGTGTGTACATGGGAGAGATCCAGAAAATTAGGTAACTCGATAATATGGCCAAAGCCATCAATTAAAGACTAACGAGGATGTTGAGAGTCAGTTTTAGGAAGCTTACCAGGAAGAGCTCATTAAGCAAAGGTGATTGTGATACAGATGTAAGTTTGGTTCAAAAGGATACATGCACCCCAACATTAATTGCTGCATTGTTTACAATAGACAAGACATGGAAGCAAACTAAATGTCCATTAAAAGTTGAATGATAAAGATATGGTACATACATACAATGGAATATTACTCAGCTATTAAAAAGAATAAAATAATGCTATTTGCAGTAACAGGGATGGGCCTAGAGATTATCATACTAAGTGAAGTAAGTCAGAAAAAGACAAATATCATATGATATCACTCATTTGTTGTATCTAAAGAAAATGATACAAATGATTTTATTTACAAAACTCAAACATAGTCTTATAGAAGAAAATTATGATTACCAGGGGGAAGGATAAAGTGGGGAGGGATAGTTTGGGAGTTTGGGATGTACACAGGACTGTATTTAAAATAGATTATCAAGCAGAGGGAACTTGGTTCAATAATCTGTAATAACCTAAATGGGAAAAACATTTGAAAAATAGTATATACTTATGGGTATAATTAGGACTTCCCTGGTGGCTCAGATGGTAAAGCATCTGTCTACAATGTGGAAGACTCAGGTTTGATCCCTGGGTTGGGAGGATCCCCTGGAGAAGGAAATGGCAATCCACTCCAGTGCTATTGCCTGGAAAATCCCATGGAAAGAGGAGCCTGGTAGGCTTCAGTCCATGGGGTCGCAAAAAGTTGGACATGACTGTGCGACTTCACTCACTCTCTCATGGGTATAATTAAATCATTTTTTGGTACATGTATAACTAACACATCATTGTTTATCAACTATACTCCAATATAAAATATATATTTATAAAAGAAAATTTATTGCTTTCTCCATTGATATGAGTTTCTTCAGATTTGGTCACCCTCTTCTTCCAGGTTTGGAGAGGGAGATGCCTTTATATATGGAGATTTCCCTTACAATGTAAATGTTTCTTACAAATGGGTAAATGTACTTGATTTTTAGAGCCTTTCCCATGTCTGCTGTTTCTCAGAAAATTACCCACTTAGAACAATTAACATGTCAAAGAGACACATTTTAGAGTGGCAGATTCTGCTCCCCTACAATTGTATACTGAACATTGAGGACTCTACATTTTTGAAAATCAGCACCATGTGCTCCTCCTTTTCCAGAATGTTGAATTTATTCTAGAAGGCAGTTAAGTTACCTGTGAATCAGTGTGAGTATTTTAAGGCTTTCAAAAAGATTTTTATTAGGGCTAGTCTAAAGCAGGACTCTTGAAGTGTAATGTTTCTAAGGTCTCAATTTTATATTAGGGATTACAGTAATTTCTCTCCTTACTAGCTGGATAAAACTCTTATCTCTCATACTGCACAACCTTGGGTTCCCTCACCTGTTGCACAACAAAGCCCATTTACTGACATGAGGTTGTAGGGAAGGAAAGTACAATGTTTATTCAGGGGTTAAGAAGGAGTATGGGTAGCTCATGCTCAAAAGACTCATCACTCAAATGGGTTTCAGGGAAGGTTTTTAAAGGCAACGTTTGAGTTGAGGGCTGCAGGGTAAATGACTTTCTTCTGATTGGTTCATGGTGAAGGTGGTGTTTCTAGAATCTCAATCATCAACCTCCTGATTTCCACCACTTTAGGGTGTACATTCTTGTGGTCAGCATGCAGTCATCATCTTCCACTTGGGCAGGGTCTTTAGTTTCCACAAAACCACTCAGAATTGTATATGTTATGGGGTGGGAGGTGGGAGGGGATTCATGTTTGGGAATGCATGTACACTCATGGTGAATTCATGTCAATATTTGGCAAAACCAATACAGTATTGTAAAGTAAACTAAAGTTAAAATAAAAATTAAAAAATAAATAAATAAAAAGAGAAGGAACTAGGATTCTCTTTTATAACTGAATTCTTGTTTCTAGACTGCTTTCCCTTTGTTTCTGAATTCTCTCACTTCCCTAGTAAGTAACTGCTTGAATAAGTATTTTGGAATTTAGGGAAAATAATAGGAGATTAAAACATCTTTTTGTTTTTGTTTTTACAAACAAGAAATGGAAGACACATGGGGTCTTTTGTACAAGGGAGGTTCCTGCACAGGCTTATTGGGTTTCAATCTGCCCTTTTCTTTGATAGTCTTCAATCCTGAGGGAACAGGGATAGGACAAGAGAAGGAATAACATTTTAGAAAGAGAGGTTACTTGCAAGCTCAGCAAAGGAACTCAGTTTTAAGGGGACTTGGTTTCAGTATCCCTGTGCAGATACCTGGAGCTCTTTCTTTGCACAGACTCTTTCTTCCAGGTGTCCTGCTTTACAAATTCCAGTAAATTCAGCAGAACTGAATTGTAATTACTGCTATGTTCCTGGGCTCAACATTCCCATGTGAGGCTTCAAAAGGCCTTAAGGCAAATAGTTGTATTGGTATTGGGGTTTATGTTTTGTATTTTCCTCTTTGGATAGAACAGTTGATTTGCAATATCTGAAATTTGATTCTAATTTTTCATATAATATGGTCATTTTTGTTTTTGTTTACAACTATAAGGGATATTTCAGCATCAGTTTCTCTTTCGGAGTTTCAGATTCAAGTCAAAAAACAATACTATATTTAAAAATAACTAGTGTATTACCATTTTATTGTTTGAGAAATGAAGATACATAGCTTTTTATTCTCTAAGTTTAAGAAACTTCACCATAAACATCATGATGTATATATGTGGGGGAAATAAATATACAATAATCTACAACCTAAGACTAGTTACTTTTATCAAGATTTTGATTTCTTGAGTAGGTGGTTAGCAGTTCTGAAACTAATCTCCCTAATCNTTCTCAATTGGCAATTTTATCAGAAATTAACAATGAAGAATGATAAAAATAAGATTTCACTTTTGAAATGAGTAATATTTACAATTTGTTGTTGATTAAAAAGATTATAATTATACCTCTATGCCTCCATGTGTAAGCTATAAGAATTTAATAAACCAGTGCTCATGTGGCTTTAGCTTAGAGCTCTTAGTTTAGAAACGGGCTAAACATGTAGCTGTTTATATTTAAATTAATTAAAATTAAATGACATTAATTTCTGTCATTTAAAGTGACTAAGTTCCTAACATATTTTGTAGCACATATATGGAATAATATTATCACAGAGAATTCTATTGTATAATATTGGTATAGAATTCCAGTGGGGCCAGTGGATCCTTACATCTGCCACATCAAATAATTCTCTCTCATCTGGTCAGAATAGAAAGTTCACTGATCCAGTTTTCAGTATATTGCTATGTATTTCTAGAAGTGAAATTTTAGCAAAGTTCTTGTTAAGTACTTAAAATGATGAGAAAGGGAAGTTCATGAGTATTCAAAGATAGTTTTTATGACACTTCTATGCTTGCGTGGATGAATTCCATATGAGACTTACTTACATTTTCATAAATGACACGTTACTGAACTTGTGAAAGAGAAGATATATAGCTTTGACTTCTAAACTGTTTTTAGAAATCATGAGTGTTCACTATAAGAAAGTGAAAATTGTGAATACCAAAATTCCTTAGGTCAGTTAACAATTGATCAATTTACAAATATGGCATCATCAAAGAGCGGTTTGATAGAAGTGGAAATTTATATCACTGAATTGATAACCCAAATCAAATCAATCAGTATTTCGCATTAAAACACAGGGCCTATTATGATACAGTAGCAACAAGTAAGATTCTTACCTTCTCCCACTGGCTTCCATACAGTTTTCCCATCCCATTCAATAGAATTTCAGTGATACTATAGGATTTTAATCTCAGATCTGTCTAGAAAAAGCACACAATCTGAATCTGTTTGTTCTGCAGCACATATCCAAAGGACAGTTCAGTTCAGTTCAGTTCAGTTAACTCGCTCAGTCGTGTCTGACTCTGCGACCCCATGAATCGCAGCACGCCAGGCCTTCCTGTCCATCACCAACTCCCAGAGTTCACTCAGACTCACGTCCATCGAGTCAGTGATGACATCCAGCCATCTCATCCTCTGTCGTCCCCTTCTCCTCCTGCCCCCAATCCCTCCCAGCATCAGAGTCTTATCCAATGAGTCAACACTTCGCATGAGGTGGCCAAAGTACTGGAGTTTCAGCTATAGCATCATTCCTTCCAAAGAAATCCCAGGGCTGATCTCCTTCAGAATGGACTGGTTGGATCTCCTTGCAGTCCAAGGGACTCTCAAGAGTCTTCTCCAACACCACACTTCAAAAGCATCAATTCTTTGGCGCTCAGCCTTCTTCACAGTCCAACTCTCACATCCATACATGACCACAGGAAAAACCATAGCCTTGA
>SJYQ01001254.1:0-20865 GCA_006410935.1 Redunca redunca
CGGGGGGTGGGGGGCGGCGGGGAGGAGAAAACACAATATCTAGGAGTAAGAAAAGGAATATAAATGCAAATAAAAGGGAATTTTAAATTTCTAATTTAATCATTAACAAGTGAAATCTAGTAGTATAGTAAAAATCAATACTTACATTTATCATAGGACTTCCAAACTAGTTCAAAGGTAAAAATATGCATTAATAAAGAAAGACAATATCATACCAGATGCTATAAAAGCATTTGGCAACGTTCTGTAGGCACTGATTTTTTTTTTTTTTTACTGTTGTTTTAAAGTTAAGAACAGAAGGAAACTTCCTTAAATTGGAAAGGGATATTTATCAGAAACTTACCAAATGCTGCAAATATCTAAAAGATTCTTTTCAGTAGCAGGAATGAGACAAATGATGTTTGATGTCACCATTCTTAGCATTGTTCTACAGGTCAGTGGGGCTTTCCTGATAGCTCAGTTGGTAAAGAATCCACCTGCAATGCAGGAGACCTGGTTTCAATCCCTGGGTTGGGAAGATCCCCTGGAGAAGGGAAAGGCTACCCACTCCAGTATTCTTGGGCTTCCCTAGTGGCTCAGCTGGTAAAGAATCCACTTGCAATGCAGGAGACCTGGGTTCGATCCCTGGGTTGGGAAGATACCCTGGAGAAGGGAAAGGCTATCCATTCTAGTATTCTGGCCTAGAGAATTCCATGGACAGTTCATGGGAGTCACAAAGAGTCAGACACAACTGAGTGACTTTCCCTTTCACAGGTAAATAAGAGAAAATAATTCAATAAGAGAAAAAAGGTATGAGCCAGTAATAGTTGAAAGAAAGGGGGAAAAAAGCTGACATAATTTGAGATAATATATTTGACAACTAGAAAATCCAACTAGTAGAACTACAAGGTGTAGATATATACAAAAGATGTATATATACACATCTTTGTTGAAAATACTATTCTTTCCCACACTTACTTGTCAGCATCTTTGTCACTCAATGGGATTTAAAAATGACACACTAAAGTATATTGGAATAACTAAGTGACTGTCAAAAATTAGAAACAACAAAATAGGGCTTGCTGTCCAAGTAATTCAAATAGTGGTCTGTAGGAAACAAAATAATTGGTATACCACAGATGAAACAACTGTATCTGCAGAAGAGAAAACAAAGAGAAATACTTATATATGATACTTCCATATGTGATTTAAAAATAGCATCTCAAAACAAATAATGGACTCTTCAGTATAATGTTGGGATAACTGGCTGTTTATTTAGAAAGATAATTACTTCATAACATGCACAAAATTAAATTCTAGAAAGGAATAATTGAATGCCCTTTTGTGGTAGTTTTCCAGAAGACAGGAGCTAGGCACACAAATCTGGGGTTTCTTCAGATCCTTCCATAACCACTATTGGATAGACACAAATTTAAAAGGTCTGAAGAAACTTTATTATAACTGCTGATAGAATTATAATGGCATGGTTGTCTTCAAATTATTACAAAAAACAGAAAAAACGATATTGCTTTAGGGGGAGAAAAAAAGGAATAAGTCTGGAACAAAAGATTGGATATAACCATTTTATCAGTAAAGAGCCCTTTTAAAAGTTACATCTTTTAGATTAGGTTTACAGGAAGGAAAACTAACATTTGTTGGTCACTAACTTAAATAGTATAGAAATTAAGGTGCTAAGGTTATCTAAGTCATTCACTGTTACCCAACTTTTCAGGGGAGAACCAGAATTACAAAACAAATATACCTAAAATTAGTTTAAAAACTTTCACAATAAAAACGTAGACAAAAATAAATTTGCAGGGTTCTGATGACAAGTGATGGGACCAAATGCCATGATCTTTGTTTTCTGAATGTTGAGCTTTAAGCCATCTTTCACTCATGGCATCCAGTCCCATCACTTCATGGCAAATAGATAAACAGTGGAAACAGTGGCAGACTTCATTTTTGGGGGTTCCAAAATCACTGTAGATGGTGACTGCAGCCATGAAATTAAAAGAAGCTTACTCCTTGGAAGAAAAGTTATGACCAAGCTAGACAGCATATTAAAAAGCAGAGATATTACTTTGCCAACAAAGGTCCATCTAGACAAGGCTATGGCTTTTCCAGTAGTCATGTATGGATGTGAGTTGAACTATAAAGAAAGCTGAGCACCAAAGAACTGATGCTTTTGAACTGTGGTGTTGGAGAAGACTCTTGAGAATCCCTTGGACTGCAAGGAGATCAACAAGTCCATCCTAAAGGAGATCAGTCCTGGATGTTCATTGGAAGGACTGATGCTGAAGCTGAAACTCTAATACTTTGGCCACCTGATGCAAAGAGCTGACTCATTTGAAAAGACCCTGATGCTGGGAAAGATTGAAGGTGGGAGGAGAAGAGGATGACAGAGGTTGAGATGGTTGGATAGCATGACCGACTCAATGGACATGAGTTTAAATAAACTCCGGGAGTTGGTGATGGACAGGGAAGCCTGGTGTGCTGGGGTCCACAGGGTCACAAAGAGTCAGACGTGACTGAATGACTGAACTGAACTGATGACAAAGCTTGTATGAATTTTGCAGTGACATCATACACAAGGGCCTATTCCATAGGGTAGAGCTCATTACTGGGCAGAATACAGACATAGGAAATCGAAGATATGTATTTTCATTTCCTGGGGCTGATGGAACAAATTACCAGAAACTAGGTGGCTTAACGGAAATGTATTGTCTCAGTGATGTTGAGCATCTTTTTATGTGTTTGTTAGCCATCTGTATGTCTTCTTTGGAAAAATGTCTGTTTAGTTCTTTGGCCCATTTTTTGATTGGGTTGTTTATTTTTCTGGTGTTGAGCTGCATAAGCTGCTTGTACATATTTGAGATTAATTCTTTGTCAGTTGCTTTGTTTGCTATTGTTTTCTCCCATTCTGAAGGATGTCTTTTTACCCTACTTATATTTCCTTTGTTGTGCAACAGCTTTTAAGTTTAATTAGGTCCCATTTGTTTATTTTTGCTTTTATGCATATTTGGACTTGGAGTACAGAATGAAGCAGGGCAAAGGTTAATAGAGTTCTGCCAAGAGAACACAATGGTCATAACAAACACCCTCTTCCAACAACACAGGAGAAGACTACACATGGACATCACCAGATGGTCAACACTGAAATCAGATTGATTATATTCTTTGCAGACAAAGATGGAAAAGCTCTAGACAGTCAGCAAAAACAAGCCTGGGAGCTGACTGTGGCTCAGATCATCAACCCCTTATTGTCAAATTCATACTGAAATTGAAGAAAATGGAGAAAACCATTAGACCATTCAGGTATGACCTAAATCAAATCCCTTATGACTATACAGTGGAAGTGAGAAATAGATTTAATCTTAAGAAATTTTAGATTTCTTAAGTAAGAAATAGATCTGATAGACAGAGTGCCTGATGAACTATGGATGGAAGTTCGTGACATTGTACAGGAGACAGGACCCAAGACCATCCCCAAGAAGAAGAAATGCAAAAAAGCAGAATAGCTGTCTGAGCAGACCTTACAAATAGCTGTGAAAAGAAGGGAAGTGAAAAGCAAAGGAGAAAAGGAAAGATATACCCATTTGAATACAGAGTTCCAAAGAATAGCAAGGAGAGATAAGAAAGCCTTCCTCAGCAATCAATGCAAAGAAATAGAGGAAAACAACAGAATGGGAAAGACTTGAGATCTCTTCAAGAAAATTAGAGATACCAAGGGAACATTTCATGCAAAGATGGGCTCAATAAAGGACAGAAATGGTATGGACATAACAGAAGCAGAAGATATTAAGAGGTGGCAAGAATACATAGAAGAACGGGACAAAAAAGATCTTCATGACCCAGATAATCACGATGGTGTGATCACTTGCCTAGAGCCAGACATCCTGGAATATGAAGTCAAGTGGGCCTTAGAAAGCATCACTATGAACAAAGCTGGTGGAGATGATGGAATTCCAGTAGAGCTATTTCAAATCCTGAAAAATTATGCTGTGAAAATGCTGCACTCAATATGTCAGCAAATTTGGTCTCAATGGACATGGGTTTGGGTTTGGGTGGACTCCAGGAGTTGGTGATGGACAGGGAGGCCTGGCATGCTGTGTTCCATGGGGTCACAAAGAGTCAGGTACGACTGAGTGACTGAACTGAACTTAACTGACTCTGGGAGGTGAGTCATATAGGATTTTGCTGTGGTTTATGTCAGAGAGTGTTTTGCCTATGTTTCCCTCTAGGAGTTTTATAGTTTCTGGTCTTACATTTAGATTTTTAATCCATTTTGCATTTATTTTTGTGTACGGTGTTAGAAAGTGTTCTAGTTTCATTCTTTTACAGATGGTTGACAGTTTTCCCAGCACCACTTGTTGAAGAGATTGTCTTTTTTCCATTGTATATTCTTGACTCCTTTGTCAAAGATAAGGTGTCCTTAGGTGGGTGGATTTATCTCTGGGCTTTCTACTTTGTTCCATTGATTTATGTTTCTGTCTTTGTGCCTGTACCATACTGTCTTGATGACTGTAGCTTTGTAGTATAATCTGAAGTCAGGCAGGTTTATTCCTCCAGTTCCATTCTTCTTTCTCAAGATTGCTTTGGCTATTCGATATTTTTTGTATTTCCATACAAATTGTGAAATTATTTGTTCTATTTCTGTGAAAAATACCATTGGTAGCTTGATAGGAATTGCATTGAATCTGTAGATTGCTTTGGGCAGTATACTCATTTTCACTATCTTGATTCTTCTGATCCACAAACATGATATGTTTCTTCATCTATTTGTGTAATCTTTGATTTCTTTCATCAGTGTTTTATAGTTTTCTATATATAGGTCTCTTGTTTCTTTAGGTAGATTTATTCCTAAGTATTTTATTCTTTTCATTGCAATGGTGAATGGAATTGTCTCTTCAATTTCCCTTTCTGTTTTCTCATTGTTAGTGTATAGGAATGCAAGGGATTTCTGTGTGTTAATTTTATATCCTGAAACTTTACTATATTCATTGATTAGCTCTAGTAATTTTCTGGTGGTGTCTTTAGGGTTTTCTATGTAGAGGATCATGTCATCTGCAAACAGTGAGAGTTCTACTTCTTCTTTTTGAATCTGGATTCCTTTTATTTCCTTTTCTTCTCTGATTGCTGTGGCTAAAACTTCCAAAACTATATTGAATAGTAGTGGTGAGAGTGGGCACCCTTGTCTTGTTCCTGACTTTAGGAGAAATGCTTTCAATTTTTCGCTGTTGAGGATAATGTTTGCTGTGGGTTTATCATATATGGCTTTTATTATGTTGAGGTATTTCCTTCTATGCCTGCTTTCTGGAGAGCATAAATGTCATAAATGTGTATTGAATTTTGTTAAAGGCTTTCTCTGCATCTGTTGAGATAACCATATGGTTTTTATCTTTCAATTTGTTAATGTGGTGTTTCACATTGATTGATTTGTGAATATTGAAGAATCCTTGCATCCCTGGGATAAAGCCCACTTGATCATGATGTATGATCTTTTTAATATGTTGTTGGATTCTGTTTGCTAGAATTTTGTTGAAGATTTTTGCATCTTTGTTCATCAGTGATATTTGCCTGTAGTTTTCTGTTTTTGTGGCACCTTTGTCGAGTTTTGGTATTAGGGTGATGGTGGCCTCATGGAATGAGTTTGGAAGTTTACCTTCCTCTGCAATTTTCTGAAAGAGCTTGAGTAGGATAGGTGTTATCCTACCCTACTAAATTTTTGGCAGAATTTACCTGTGAAGCCATCTGGTCCTGGGCTTTTGTTTGTTGGAAGATTTTTTATTACAGTTTTGATTTCTGTGTTTGTGATAGGTCTGTTAAGATTTTCTATTTCTTCCTGGTTCAGTTTTGGAAAGTTATACTTTTCTAAGAATTTGTCCATTTCTTCCAAAGTTTCCATTTTATTAGCATATAGTTGCTGATAATAGTCTCTTATGATCCTTTGTGTTTCCGTGTTGTCTGTTGTGATTTCTCCATTTTCATTTCTAATTTCTTTGATATGATTCTTCTCCCTTTTTTTCTTGATGAGTCTGGCTAATGGTTGGTCTATTTTATTTATCTTCTCAACGAACCAGCTTTTAGTTTTGTTGATTTTTGCTATACTCTTTTGTTAAATTTTAATTTTACTTTACAATACTGTATTGATTTTGCCATACATTGACATGAATCTGCCAAGGGTATACATGAGTTCCCAATCCTGAACCCCCCTCACACCTCCCACCCCATATCATCTCTCTGGATCATCCCCGTGCACCAGCCCCAAGCGTCCTGTATCCTGCATCGAACATAGACTGGTGATTCATTTCTTACTTGATAGTATACATGTTTCAATGCCATTCTCCCAAATCATCCAACCCTCTCCCTCTCCCTCAGAGTCCAAAAGTCCATTCTATACATCTGTGTCTCTTTTGCTGTCTCGCATACAGGGTTATCATTACCATNTTGGACTGTGAAAAAGGCTGAGCGCCGAAGAATTGATGCGTTTGAACTGTGGTGTTGGAGAAGTCCTTTGGACTCCAAGGAGATCCAACCAGTCTGTTCTGAAGGAGATCAATTCTGGGATTTCTTTGGAAGGAATGATGCTGAAGCTGAAACTCCAGTACTTTGGCCACCTCATGCAAAGAGTTGATTCATTGGAAAAGACTCTGATGCTGGGAGGGATTGGGGGCAGGAGGAGAAGGGGATGACCCAGGATGAGATGGCTGGATGGCATCACGGACACGATGGACGTGAGTCTGAATGAACTCCGGGAGATGGTGATGGACAGGGAGGCCTGGCGTGCTGCAATTCATGGGGTCGCAAAGAGTCGGACACGACTGAGCGACTGAACTGAACTGAACTGATACTGTATTGGTGTTTTTCTTTCTGGCTTACTTCACTCTGTATAATCGGCTCCAGTTTCATCCATCTCATTAGAACTGATTCAAATGTATTCTTTTTAATGGCTGAGTAATACTCCATTGTGTATATGTACCACAGCTTTCTTATCCATTCATCTGCTGATGGACATCTAGGTTGTTTCCATGTCCTGGCTATTATAAACAGTGCTGCAGTGAACATTGAGGTGTTTCTTTTTCATTTATTTCTGCTCTAATTTTTATGATTTCCTTCCTTCTACTAACCCTGGAGTTCTTCATTTCTTCTGTTTCTAGTTGCTTTAGGTGTAAGGTTAGGTTCTTTATTTGATTCTTCTCTTGTTTCTTGAGGTAACCTTGTATTGCTATGAACCTTCTTCCCCTTAGCACTATTTTTACTGAATCCTATAGGTTTTGGGGTTGTTGTGTTTTCATTTTCACTAGTTTCTATGCATATTTTTATTTCCTTTTTGATTTCCTCCATTATTTGATGGTTATTCAGAAGCATGTTGTTTAGCCTCCATATGTTTGTATTTTTAATAATTTTTTTTTTCCTGTAGTTGACATCTAATCCTACAGGATTGTGGTCAGAAAAGATGTTTGAAATGATTTCAATTTTTTTGAATTTACCAAGGCTAGATTTATGGCCCAGGATGTGATCTATCCTGGAGAATGTTCCATGAGCACTTGAAAAAAAGGTGAAATTCATTGTTTGGGAGTGAAATGTCCTATAGATATCAGTTAGGTCTAACTGGTCCATTATATTATTTAAAGTTTCTGTTTCTTTGTTAATTTTCTGTTTAGTTGATCTATCCATAGGTGTGAGTGTGGTATTAATGTCTCCCACTATTATTGTGTTACCATTAATTTCCTCCTTCATACTTGTTAGCATTTGCCTTACTTATTAAGGTGCTCTTATGTTGGGTGCGTATATATTTATAATTGTTATAGCTTCTCCTTGGATTGATCCCTTGATAATTATGTAGTGTCCTTCTTTGTCTCTTTTTACAGTCTTTTATTTCAAAGTCTATTTTATCTGATATAAATATTGCTACTCCTACTCTCTTTTGGTCTCCATTTTCATGAAATATCTTTTCCAGCCCTTCACTTTCAGTCTGTATGTGTCCCTTGGTTTGAGGTGGGTCTCTTGTAGACAGCATATATGCTGCTGCTAAGTCATTTCAGTCGTGTCTGACTCCGTGTGACCCCATAGACGGTAGCCTACCAGGCTCCTCTGTCCCTGGGATTCTCCAGGCAAGAACGCTGGAGTGGGTTGCCATTTCCTTCTCCAATGCATGAAAGTGAAAAGTGAAAGTGAAGTCGCTCAGTCATGTCTGACTCTTCACGACCCCATGGCTCCTCCATCCATGGGAGTTTCCAGGCAAGAGTACTGGAGTGGGTTGCCATTGCCTTCTCCGAGACAGCATATATAGGTGTCTTGTTTTTGTGTCCATTCAGCCAGTCTTTGTCTTTTGGTTAGGGCATTCAAACCATTTACATTTAAGGTAATTATTGATAAGTATGATCCCATTGCCGTTTACTTTGTTGTTTTGGGTTTGAGTTTATAAACCTTTTCTGTGTTTCCTGTCTAGAGAAGATCCTTTAGCAATTATTGACGAGCTGGTTTGGTGGTGCTGAATTCTCTGAATTTTTGCTTGCCTGTAAAGCTTTTGATTTTGCCTTCATATTTGAATGAGATCCTTGCTGGGTATAGTAATCTGGGTTGTAGGTTTTTCTCTTTCATCCCTTTAAGTATGTCCTGCCATTCCCTCCTGGCCTGAAGAGTTTCTATTGAAAGATCAGCTGTTATCCTTATGGGAACCCCCTTGTGTGTTATTTGTTGCTTTTCCCTTGCTGCTTTTAGTATTTGATCTTTGTGTTTGATCTTTGTTAGTTTGATTAATGTGTGTCTGGGGGTGTTTCACCTTGGACTTATCCTGTTTGGGACTCTGAGTTTCTTGAACTTGGGTGGCTATTTCCTTCCCCATTTTAGGGATGTTTTCAACTATTATCTCCTCAAGTATTTTCTCATGCCTTTTCTTTTTGTCTTCTTCTTCTGGGACTCCTATGATTTGAATGTTGGGGCATTTAACATTGTCCCAGAGGTCTCTGAGGTTGTCCTCATTTCTTTTAATTCTTTTTTCTTTTTCCTTCTCTGCTTCATTTGTTTCCACCATTCTATCTTCCACCTCACTTTTCCTATCTTCTTCTTCAGTTATTCTACTGTTGATTCCCTCCAGAGTGCTTTTTATCTCATTTATTGCATTACTCATTATTGATTGACTATTATTTATTTCTTTTAGGTTCTTGTTAAACATTTCTTGCATCTTCTCAATCCTTGTCTCGAGTCTATTATCTGTAACTCCATTTTGTTTACAAGATTTTAGATCATTTGTACTATCATTATTCTGAATTCTTTTTCAGGTAGACTCCCTATTGCCTCCTCTTTGGTTTGGTTTGGCGGGCATTTATCATGTTTCTTTACCTGCTGAGTATTTCTCTGCCTTTTCATTTTGTTTATATTGCTGTGTTTGGGGTGCCCTTTCTGTAGGCTGGAAGTTCATGGTTCCTCTTCATTGTGGAGCCTGCTCCCTGTGGGTGGGATTGGACTAGTGGATTGTCAAGGTTTCCTGGTTAGGGGAGCTTGCATCTGTGTTCTGGTGGGTGGAGCTGGATCTCTTCTCTCTGGAGTGCAATGTAGTATCCAGTAGTGGGTTTTGGGGGTGTCTATGGGTTTGGCATGGCTTTGGGCAGCCTGTCTTTTAATGCTCAGGCTGTATTCCTGCTTTGCTGGAGAATTAGTATGGTATGTCTTGCTCTGGAACTTGTTGGCTCTTGGGTGGAGCTTTGTTTCAGTGTAGGTATGGAGGCTTTTGGGTCTGCTCTTGTCTACTAATGCTCCCTGGAATCAGGAGTTCTCTGATGTTCTCAAGTTTTGGAGTTAAGCCTCCTGCCACTGGCTTTCAGTCTTATTCTTACAGTAGCCTCAAGACTTCTCCATCCACACAGCACAGATGATAAAACATCTAGGTTAATGGTGAAACAATTCTCCACAGTGAGAGACACCCAGAGAGGCTCACAGAGCTACATGGAGAAGAGAAGAGGGAGTAGGGAGATAGAGGAGACCAGGAGGAGAAGAGGGGGAGTCAAAAGGCGAGAGAACAGTCTAACCAGTAATCAGTTCCCTAAGTGCTCTCCACAGTCTGGAACACCCAGATAGATTCATAGAGTTACACAGAGAAGAGAAGAGGGAGAAGGGAGATAGAGATGATCAGGAGGAGAAGAGGGGGAGTCAAAAGGGGAGACCAATCTAGCCAGTAATCAGTTCCCTAAGTGCTCTCCACAGCCAGAACACCCAGAGAGATTCACAGAGTTAAGTAGAGAAGAGATGGGGGAGGGAGAAGATAGAGGTGACCTGGCAGGGGAAAAGGGAGAATCAAAAGGGAAAAGAGCAACCAAGCCAGTAATTACACCCCTAAGTGAGAATGGAACTGAAGATTGGATTCTTAAAGGTACAAAATTGATAACAAATACCAAAAAGCAAAGATTAAAAATCTAGAGTAGAAGTTAGACTTTCAAAAAAAAAAAAATTAAAAACACAAAACAATCACAAAAATTACAAAAATATATATATTAAATTTGCTTTAAAAATAGGGTATTTATTTTTTGCAAAGTAATAGTAGGTAATAAAAATGAAAATCAAAGGAGTAATAAAGTACTCAAACTTTAAAAAATTATAAAGTGATAATAGTAAAAATACATCTAGGAAATTCTCTGGACTTGTGGGCAGTGTGGGGTCAGTTCAGTTTCAGATAGTTCCTTGTTTCAGCTTGCACTCATTCTCAAGGTCTATAGGCCCCTCCAATGCTTAGTCAATGTTAACTACAGGGTTTTAATCTGTTGTGCCTGTCACTTCGAGTGGTTCCCTCTTCTTTGTTTATTTTGGCTTTCTCTGTTTGCAAGTCTCTTCAGGGTCTAATTTCCACTCTGACACAAGGGGGTGAAGGTGGTCATTTATTTATTTATTGTGTTATTGTGTTGTGGGGAGGGAGGGACACTGCAAACAAATACAAAGAGGGAGAGTCAAAAGGGGAGACCGATCTAGCCAGTATCAGTTCCCCAAGTGTTCTCCACAGCCCAGAACAGCCAATGTGGGGAGTGCTTGCAGTGCACGTGGTCTGTGCCCTTCCCAGGTCTGAGCAGCTCAGGCGACCAGGTGTTCGATGAGCACACTATCCCAGGTGGGTACTTTCCCAGGTGACCCTGTGTCTTAATCACCTCCCCATCCGGCCACTCAGTTTCCCCGGTGTGCCACAAGAGCACCGAGTCAGGTATGCTGTGTGTCTCCTCTGGGGAACTGATCTCAGGCTGCAACCCTCCTGGCAGATGTCAGCTGTCTAGGATCCCAGGAAGACATGGTTAGCAACTGGGAGCTTGCTCACAGTTTGGGGGAGCTGCCCCTTGCTTTCTGGCTCTGGCTGTCACACGCTTGCCTCTCTGCCTCTAGTGGGGAGGGAGGGGCCTGTACACTGCAGGCTAGCTCTCCTTTGTTCGCTCAACCCTTTGTTCTGTGAGTGGGCCAGGCTGAGCGTTAGAGCCTTTTGTGGCAAAGTTCTCTGCTGGTGGCAGATACAAGCATCTGGGCTATTTCTCCGCTGGCAGTTGAGGTTAGGTGCGTATTCTGTGGGTTATGTTACCCTCTGAGATTCCAAAATTCTCCACAGACCTGCCTGTGAGAGGGTTTCCTACTGTATGGAAACTTCTCCTTCACGACTCCCTCTCCAGGACGGGTCTCCGTCCCTAACTCTTTTGTATCTCTTTTTGTCTTTTATATTTTATCCTACCTCCTTTCAAAAGAATGGGCTGCCTTTCTGGGTGCCTGGTATCCTCCACCAGCATTATAGAAGTTGTTTTGTGGAAGTTGCTCGGCATTCAAATGATCTTTTGTTGAATTTGTAGGAGAGAATGTGGTCTCCCCGTTCTATTCCTCTGCCATCTTGGGACCGCCCCCGGCCCCTCCCTCTTGAACCTCTTCCACCCTTTCCCACCCTCCTAAGTTGTTACAGGCCTGGTTTGAGTTCCCTGGATCATGCAGCAAAATTCCCACTGGCTATCTGTTTTACATATGGTAGTGCATATGCTTCCCTGCTACTCTCCATCTCACCCTCTCTTTCCTCTCCCCCCACTCTTGTCCATAAGTCTGTTCTCTATGTCTGCATCTCCTTTGCTGTCCTGAAAACAGGTTCATCAATACCATCTTTCTAGATTCCACATATATGGAATCCACATATATGGAATCTGACTTACTTCACTCTGTATAATAGGCTCTAGGTTCGTCCACCTCGTTAGAACTGACTCAAATGCATTCCATTTTATGACTAAGTAGTATTCCATCGCATATATGTACCACAGCTTCTTTATCCATTCATTTGTCAATGGACATCTAGGTTTCTTCCATGTCTTAGCTACTGTAAACAGTGCTGCAATGACTATTGGAGTACATGTGTCTTTTTCAGTTTTGCTTTCCTCAGGGTATATGCCAGGCACTGCCCTAGGCGATGAGTATAATAGTGAATAAGACAAGTCTTGCCTTCACGGGAAAGACAAATTATAAAAAAGTAAATAAATATAAGGTCATATATACCATTATCAGGGCTAAGAAGAAAATAAATAGGGGGCCACAGAGTGAAGAACAGGGGTCAGCATACCTAGATGGCAGGGTCATAGAAGGCTCTTCAGAGAGGTGATATCTAAGCAATTTGGATACGTATCTAAAGGTCAGATGTGCTTACCTCTTGGCCAAGAACTCCCCCTTTGAGGACTCCAGAGTACAGACGTGCATACATGCAAATGTACATGTGAGACTGTGGGCCAGTGCCGTCTCTCTTGCCCCATCCTCTGCGCGGTAGCTCAGAGCAGCCTGTGTGATCTTTGGGAAACTCAAATCTGATCATGTTCTCTGCCCGGCTTAAAACCCTTCGATTACTTGCACTTTGGACAAAGTCCATACTCCTTACCTTATAAATCCCGCAATAATCTGACCATTCCCCGTTAACAGCATAACTCTATTTCATACCAGCCTCCCCCTGCTCCTAATGATCCAGCTGCCCTGGTCTATTTTCTGTTCTTCACATGAGCTAAGCCTTTGCTCAGATCATTCCCTTTGTCTGAAAGCTCTTGCCTGGAGCCTTCCTGTGGTTGGCACATTCTCATCCTTGGGTCTCAGCTCAGGGCTCACTTCCTAACAGTAGCTTCCTGACCACACAGATGGCTTGTGTTCTGTCAAGTTGGTTAAAGTGGGAACTGTTTCCCAGCATTGCTTTCCCTGTATGATTCCATTTAGAGTTAGCCATAAGAGGAACATGCATGAAATTTGGAAGGTGGAAGCAAAGTAATGGCCATTACTCTCTGAAGGTCGTTGTATCAGATGTGGTGATGGACAGATGGATATAGAGGTACCCAGCAGATTCCAGCTGGTAGTCAGTCTCCCTACCCTTACCCTACTGTGTCTGGCTCTTTCTAACTCCTGGCCCTGCTGACAGCTCAGGCTCACCCACAGCAAAGGCAAGGGGCGCAAGGCAAGGACCCCACACCACAGCCCCAGGAAGCTGAGGCTCATGAGAGCTAGACAACGCAGCTGGTAAAACAGGGAAATGAGATGAATTCAGAGGCTTCCTGCTGGTTGTGCTTCTTGGCCTCCAACATACTGGGCAAGGTGGCTGTGATGATTTCCATCTGGAGGGGAAAAAAGACTGGGCGCCCACAAATTATCCAATTTGAACCACCTGAAAAATATATTAATAATTTTTACTGATTATTTTCAGTATGCATTTTTCTGCGGTCTTTGGCTATTTTTTCTCTTTTCAGAAAAGTTGGTAAAATGTTCAATTGAGAGGATGCTTGCTAAAAGATTTTTAAAAATATAGCTAATGATGATCCAGTGCCCTGAAGTGATTGGTCACTAATGTGATTTAGGCCACTATGCATCTCCAGAATCACTCTAGGAGTGGTCGTGTTTTATTCTCACATGCTTTTGGCTTGTTCTTAGAAATTAAAAAGAAAAAGAAGCAACTTTTGCATAAAACATCCAAAGAAGGAGTTTTGACACATCACATAGCCAGAATCTTACTATTCCTTTATTCTTTATTTGCTGTGTGTTGATTTAGCTCCTGTTCTGTGCCAGGCGCCATTACACCTGCTCTGTGCCCCAACAGTGGGCATTAAGGACACAGCACGGAACAAGCAGACCGAATCCCCATACTATGGGAGTTTCTATTCTATTCAGAGAGACAGACAATAAGCAAACAATTGAAACAAATGTGTAATAAAACTGCAGGGACTATGTGCTATGGATGTGAGAGTTGGACTGTGAAGAAGGCTGAGTGCCGAAGAATTGATGCGTTTGAACTGTGGTGTTGGAGAAGACTCTTGAGAGTCCCTTGGACTGCAAGGAGATCCAACCAGTCCATTCTGAAGGAGATCAGCCCTGGGATTTCTTTGGAAGGAATGATGCTAAAGCTGAAACTCCAGTACTTTGGCCACCGCATGCAAAGAGTTGACTCAGAAGGGGACAACCAAGGATGAGATGGCTGGATGGTATCACTGACTCGATGGACGTTGAGTTTGAGTGAACTTCGGGAGATGGTGATGGACAGGGAGGCCTGGCGTGCTGCGATTCATGGGGTCGCAAAGAGTCGGACACGCCTGAGCGACTGAACTGAACTGAACTGATGTGCTATGGAGGAACTAAGCAAGCTAGACAGGGACTTTGGGAAGAACAAGCCTTGCCATGATGTAGGACAAATGTGTTCTAGAAAGGATAGCAGTTGCAAAGGTCATGGGATGGAAACACGCTTGACATGTTCAGGGAACAGCAGAAAGCCCAGTGAAGGAAGGAGCCAGGTAGGACATTAGGTTGGGCTTGGAGAGGTCAACACTGGAAGCAGTTTGGATGGTTTTCTAGGGGTGATGGAAAGATGGAGATTTTCAACAGTAAAGTGATCTCATTTCCATTTTTGTACGTTTGCTCTGGAAGTTGTGTAGAAAAATAGGTTTCATTTGTGGAATGGAATGGAAACCAACAAGAGGAAGATTAGAGCCAATAGCCATTGCTACAGTTCTAAAATTTGTTAAAATAACAGACTTTCCAATTTTTAAATGGCATCATAATGGGTACCACTTCTGTACTCTGCTGATTCTTCAGGTAGTAGTTGCATATTATATTTACATATATACACAGACAAAAATTAGCATTCAATACTCCTGACCTGAGGATCCTCGCAATGCACAGAAGAGAGGAAGCAGGAAGAGGCTGCTTCTGTGGGCAGGGAGCAGCCAGCCAGGCTGTGTGATGCAAGTCACTAACTGGCCACTAGGAGGCAACCTTGCCGCACTTTTGGGCTCTGGTCTTTCTCTTTGGCAACTTCGGCTTCAATTCTGTCCCAAGCTGCTGATGGGAAATGCAGCTATGAATTCTTCCCCTTTCATCTCTGGATGAGCTGGAACAGATCCAAACATGGGCAGTTACAGGGATCTTGGAGAGGCTGCTGCCCTTGCAGGTGCATAGGAACAGGTCTTTCCAAGGCCACCTGTTATCTTCAAGATAGTAAATCATGCAGACTTTTTTTTGGTCCTCATTTTGCTTGACTTTTCATCAGCATTTGATCTGCCCCCCCTTTATTTTTGCATATATTAAATTACAATTTTATTCAATGAAAGACTCTCTCCAAAACTCATGATTGAATAGACTACACCACATGCAGTTAAACTGAACAGAACAACCATTTAACATGGAATATCACACAAATTGCCACATCTCACTGTACAAAACTGTTTATATACCTGTTTTATAATAAAGTGTATAGTATTAGATTTGTAAATAATATATTGGAAGAAACTGGCAGATTAAAGCATACACTAAAAAATCTGTTCCCTATATGCTATGCAAATCTATTTCAATTTATTTTTGCATTATAAATAAATCTAAATGCCAACATCAAAACTAATAATGGTCATCCCACAGAATCGGCTCTCAAACTCAGAATGCAAGTTTTGAATTTATATATATATTAAGTGAATAAAGTAGGGCAAAAAACAAGAAATAATCAGCCATTGCCAAATTCATATAGGCATACTTAATAGTTTAGGTTTAAGCATTTTTTAGGCATTTATACCTATATAATAGGTTGTATCTGCTAATCCCAAACTAATAATCCCCTACACCCCTGCCCCTTGGCAATCACAATTCTGTTCCCGGTGTCTGTGAGTCTGTTTCTCTTTTATGGATGAGTTCGCCTGTGTCCTATTTTAGATTCCACATTTAAGTGACGTCATATAGTATTTGTCTTTCTGATGACTTCGCTTAGTATGATAATCTCCAGGCCCATCAATGCTGCTGCAGCTGGCACTGTTTCCTTCTTTTAATGGCTGAGTAGTATTCCACGGTATAGATGTGCCGCATCTTCTTTATCCATGCATCTGTCAATGGCCATTTTAGTTGTTTCTGTGTCTTGGCTATTGTGAATCATGCTGCAATGAACATAGGAGTGCATGTATCTTTTTGATAAAATTCTATAATTTATGATCAATAATTACATGTCAGAAAATGAAAATCATTGATGTCAGCAGTTGTAACACTACTATTCAGTGGAACCATAAGAGACTGCAATTATTAACTATCTTTTAACCTATAAAGTGAAAATTTTACATGGTTTAACTCCATATTCTCCACAGTTGTCCCCTGAATATATGATCCAGTGCATTTGGTATAGGTTTCTGAGTAAGCTGGAGAAAGCTGTAGATACTAACAACAAACAAAATTGTCCAACTTCACAATGAATTAATTAAAGTTGAAAAATTATTTCCTTAAAAAAAGACATTTGAAAGAAAAGAAGCAGCATTGAACTGATTAGCAGATTTTAACTGTTCAGCTGTCTTATCACGGTTCTTATCAATACTTTACAACAAGCAACTTTCTAAGTGAATGCATCTAAACACTTGTATTTTTCTCATTTAGTGCTTCTGGAGGAAAATAACCAACAGGGCCAGTGGCGCAATGGCTAACACGTCTACTGCAGATCAGAGGATTCCAGGTTAGTCTTCTGGCTGACCTGAGGTTACCCCTCGCTGGTCTAGAGGAGAGGTAGGGTTGTGTGTTATTTACAACCCACCTGACACTCTCTTATTCTCTTCCCTGGTGGCTCAGATGGTAAAGCGTCTGCCTGCAATGTGGGAGACTTGGGTTTGATCCCTGGGTCAGGAAGATCCCCTGGTGAAGGAAGTGGCAACCCACTCCAGTACTCTTGCCTATAAAATCCCAATCAGAGGAGCCTGGTGGTCCATGGGGTCTCAAAGAGTCGGACACAACTGAGCAACTTCACTTGATTTACATGGAGGAAAATGAAATCTCTCCTCTTCTGCCCCCTGTTGGCCACTTCATTTTCCTGCTTTGCCAGTTTTTTTTTTTAATAGAATCTCAGTGGTCTTAGGAAGACTTTGCTTTTCCAAAAGGAAAAATATTTCATTCCTTGACTTAAGTCAAGGACTTGCTCCTTTTAAGGATGCCAGACCAATGGTGATTTGGTGGGAAAACTAACTTGCTGTAAAAGTGTATAAATTTCATACCTGTTGTGCAGTAAACCCAGGAGGAAACAGAACATCAGGAATCAGCTGTTCCTCTTTGGAGCTCAAGTCAGCATCTGGTGGGAGAGAGTGAGACAATTATTTAATGCAAGGCCACAAGCAAAAGAATAAAAAGAAGAGATGTGTGTTTGGAATGGAATCATTCAGAATGTAACCAGCGGGCCCTGAGCTTTCTCCTGGAACGCTGGGGTTGCCTTATGTCATAAGCTTGGGTTTTTTTTTCCCTCTTGATGGTAAGACCTTGTCTTCAACTTCCCTGCTGTTCTTTGCACTGGGTTGGGATACTCAGCAAAGACTAGTTGGTTCCCAATAAAGGTGCCTTGGAACAATCTCTGTCCCCAGAAAATAGACGTGCCAGTGAGGCTGGCAAGAGCAAAAACAATGCTGTTCTTCAGACAAGAGCATGTCAACAAAATGAGGCTGTGTTTCTGACATGGAATAGTCTGGGGAATTGCTAAAATGTTTGGACTAAAATACACTTTTTGTTTGGTGGCTCAGATGGTAAAGAATGCCTGCAGTGCAGGAGACCTGGGTTCAATCACTGGGGAAGGAAGATCCCCTGGAGAAGGAAATGGCAACCCACTCTAGTATTCTTGCCTGGAGAATTCCATGGACAGAGGAGCCTGGCGGGCTACAGTCCATAGGGTAGCAAAGAGTGGACACACCTGAGTGACTAACACTTTCACTTTCTCTAGAGACGGTTCAGTATTTCCCAATGGGGGTGCTGTTGCGGTGCTGGATGAAACAGTTCCGTGTTGTAGGGAACATGCTTGCGTGTGTGCTGCGTCCTAAGTGGTTTCAGTCATGTCCAACTCTTTGCAACCATATTGTATATGGTCTGCCAGGCTCCTCTATCCATGGGATTCTCCAGGCAAGAATAATATAGTGGGTTGCCATCCCCTCCTCCAGGGGATCTTTCCAATCCAGGGACCAAACCTGGGTCTCTTATGTCTCCTGCATTGGTAGGCAGGTTCTTTACAACTGGCACCACCTGGGAAGTCCTGGATCCTAAGCACCAAATGTCAGTAATACTTTCCAGTTACTGTAAAAATAAAAAATGCTGTATCCCCTTCCCCATTTCCAAAATCACTCCTGGGACTAGTGCTAGCCTTAGTTAAGAACCATTAAATCCTCTCATTTTTATCAGTTGAGGCCTAGAGAAGGGGAGGAACTTGCCTAAATCACAGATGAGACATATAGAAAACAATCAGAGGGGATTCATGTTTGGGAACGCATGTACACTCGTGGTGAATTCATGTCAATAATAAAAATTTAAAAAAGAAAAACAAAGAAAACAATCAGAGGAGATTTATTGAAAATCAATTACCCAAAGCTCAGGCATTCTACCAGAACCTGGCTGGGGCTGGGGACAACAGAGAGAACACTATTAAAAAAAAAAAAAAAACAAAAACAAACCTGATTTCTCTTCACAAAAGAGGAGAGAAAGAGAGTGAAAGAGCTAATATTTATTGGGAACCTATTGCATTCTAGCACTCTCTAAGCCTTTTTACATTATCTCTGCAACAACTCTGAGGAAACAGGCACAGAGGTTAAGCGTGGAGGCATAATTTGAACTTAGGTTTTCCTGATTCCAAAATCATTATCTTTTCACAGTTACCTTTCTAATGTATGTGTAACGATAAAAACTAGTGTTTTAAAAAAATATCCAGAAATTGAAAAAAGGTTAAAAGATAACCATGTATTCTTTTTTTTTTTTTAAAGAAACTTATACAATTTATTAGGGTTTGGGGGAGTAGACCCTTTAAGAAAAAATATAAAATCACAAATAAAATATTAAATTGAAAGCACATGATCAATATGTGCACTGATTCACAGTTACTGAAAAATATGTATACTATTATGAACCTTATACAAAATAGTTTCATCTCTGCTTCATTATCACAAATTAATAAACACTATTGTATATCCTAATTGTTCTTGCCAGATAATAAACAACTTATATTAGATTTATACCATTTTAATCTAAACATAAATGTCTTTGCTATAAGTCATACAAGAGGACTACCTAATAAGCCCTCCTGGGATCCTCTGGTTCTCTTGGCAAATGTGACTGTGCTTAATTTACTATTTACTGTTGTTTACAGGCCAGACTCTATGAATTTAGAGATTAATTAATGTAAAATTGCTGCTGCTGCTGCTGCTGCTGCTAAGTCACTTCAGTCATGTCCGACTCTGTGCGACCCCATAGACGGCAGCCCACCAGGCTCCACCGTCCCTGGGATTCTTCAGGCAAGAACACTGGAACGGGTTGCCATTTCCTTCTCCAAGCATGAGAGTGAAAAGTGAATGTGAAGTCGCTTAGTCGTGTCTGACTCTTAACATCTCCATGGACTGCAGCCTACCAGGCTCCTCCATCCAAGGGATTTTCCAGGCAAGAGTACTGGAGTGGGGTGCCGTTGCCTTCTCTGATATAAAAATTGAGAAGGTGCAAATTATTTTTGTCTGGTAAATATGTAAATACTCTCTGTCCAGTTGAGACAATGGCCACAACGGTTGTGGATTTATTGCCCTTTAAGACATTAACCACATGTGTCTAATTTAGCAATCTTATTCCAACTGTTTTTTCTTGCACTGAATTATATGTATATCAGCTTCTCATAACCTCCTTTGAATCAGCTGTCATTCTTTGGGTTCCTTCAATAATGGTTTAATATTAAATCTTTGACACAGGCTCACTATATAGTTGTATGAGAGTCGTTTTTTCTTTTTTCTTAAGCTGTTTTGGAATTCAGACAGTAGCTTGAACCAATAAGTGATTGACTGCTGTAATGTAAGAGTAAAACTCTGCGTACTGTGTGTGCTAAGTCGCTTCAGTCTGTCCAACTCTTAGTGACACTATGGACTGTAGCCCGCCAGGCTCCTCTGTCCATGGGATTCCCCAGGCAAGAACACTGGAGTGGGTGCCATTTCCTTCTCCAGGGGATCTTCCCGACCCAAGGACCGAGGCTAGGTCTCTTATGTCTCCTGCACTGACAGACAGGATCCTTCCCACTAGCACCACCTGTGCGATGGGAACATACAAAGGATGAGAAGAATGAGCCCTGGGGAATCAAAGGAATTCTTGAATTCTTGGCCTTGGAGGAAGGATAATATTTGAAAAGGCAGAGGAGGGAGGGCTTTCTAGAAGGGAGTGCAGCATGAAGAAAAGAAGGAAAAAGTCAAGGGTTTTTGTAGAGGCTACAATTAAAGGAGAGGCGCCTCAGTTCAGTTCAGTTCAGTTCAGTCGCTCAGTCGTGTCCGACTCTGCAACCCCATGAATCGCAGCACGCCAGGCCTCCCTGTCCATCACCAACTCCCGGAGTTCACTCAGACTCACGTCCATCAAGTCAGTGATGCCATCCAGCCATCTCATCCTCTGTCGTCC
>SJYQ01001254.1:21741-166307 GCA_006410935.1 Redunca redunca
ACTTTACTAGCGTGTGAGATGAGTTCAATTGTGCGGGAGTTTGAGCATTTTTTGGCATAGCCTTTCTTTGGAATTGGAATGAAAACTGACCTTTTCCAGTCC
This sequence comes from Redunca redunca, assembly GCA_006410935.1. Lineage (NCBI taxonomy): Eukaryota > Metazoa > Chordata > Mammalia > Artiodactyla > Bovidae > Redunca > Redunca redunca. Next base: position 21,844 of record SJYQ01001254.1, read on the forward strand.
TCTGGCCACTGCTGAGTTTTCCAAATGTGCTGGCATATTGAGTGCAGCACTTTCACAGCATCATCTTTCAGGATTTGAAAGAGCTCAACTGTTATTCCATCACCTCCACTAGCTTTGCTCATAGTGATGCTTTCTAAGGCCCACTTGACTTCACATTCCAGGATGTCTGGCTCTAGGTGAGTGATCACACCATCGTGATTATCCGGGTCATGAAGATCTTTTTTGTCCAGTTCTTCTGTGTATTCTTGCCACCTCTTCTTAATATCTTCTGCTTCTATTAGGTCTATACCATTTCTGTCCTTTATTGAGCCCATCTTTGCATGAAATGTTCCCTTGGTATCTCTAATTTTCTTGAAGAGATCTCTAGTCTTTTCCATGCTGTTCTTTTCCTCTATTTCTTTGCATTGATCGCTGAAGAAAGCTTTCTTATCTCTTCTTGCTATTCTTTGGAACTCTGCATTCAGATGCTTATATCTTTCCTTTTCTCCTTTGCTTTTCGCTTAGCTTCTTTTCACAGCTATTTCTAAGGCCTCCCCAGACAGCCTCCGATTTCGCTTTTTTTCATTTCTTTTCCATGGGGATGGTCTTGATCCCTGTCTCCTGTACAATGTTACGAACCTCATTCCATCGTTCATCAGGCACTCTATCTATCAGATCTAGGCCCTTAAATCTATTTCTCACTTCCACTGTATAATCAAAAGGGATTTGATTTAGGTCATACCTGAATGGTCCAGCGGTTTTCCCTGTTTTCTTCTATTTGAGTCTGAATTTGGTAATAAGGAGTTCATGATCTGAGCCACAGTCAGCTCCTGGTCTTGTTTTTGTTGACTGTATAGAGCTTCTCCATCTTTGGCTGCAAAGAATATAATCAATCTGATTTCAGTGTTGACCATCTGGTGATGTCCATGTGTAGAGTCTTATCTTGTGTTGTTGGAAGAGGCACCTAGTTTGGTCTTTTTCCTCAGGTCATGCTCCTGACCTTATAGGATCCAGAATATAAAGATTAAAAAGAAATAGACCATTGTAGAAGCTCAGTAAGGGCAAGAATTTCAGCTATTTTTGTCAACAGTGTACTCTCAGAGCTTGGACATATTAAGTCAACAGTGACTGTTTGTTGAATGGCTATGTTGATCAAAAGAAAAGAATATGATTAGCTTCAATTAACTGACCACTTACTATGTGCCCAGCATTATGCCAGGCTTTTTTAAAAAATTAAAAATTTTTCTCTTGGGATACTGTTGATGTAATTACAGTTCATTTCAGGTGTACAACAGAGTGATTCAGTTATACATACACATACACCTATTCTTTTTCAGATTCTTTTCCCATTTGGTTTATCACAGAATATTGAGGAGCATTCCCTGTGCTATAGGATAGGTCCTGGTTGATTATCTATTTTATATGTAGTAGTGTGTATATGTTAATCCCACTGCCTAATTTATCCCTCCTCTCCACTTTTCTCCTCTGGTAACCATACGTTTGTTTTCTAAGTCTGTGAGTCTGTTTCTGTTTTATAAATACGTTCAGTTGTACCATTTTTTTAGATCCCACATGGAAATTATATCATATGGTGTTTGTCTTCCTCTGTCTGACTTACTTCACTTAGTATGATCTCTCTAGGTCCATCCATGTTGCTACAAATGGCATCATTTTATTCTTTTTTGTGGCTGAGTAACATCCCATTGTACATATGGACCATAGCTTTCTTTATCCATTCATCTGTAGATGGAAATTTAGGTTGTTTCCATGTCCTGGCAATTGTAAATAGCGATGCAGTGAACATTAGGATGCATGTAGCTTTTCAAATTATGGTTTTCTCTGGCTGTATGCCCAAGAGTGGGATTAATGGATCATATGGTAGCTCTATTTTTTATTTTTTTAAAGAACCTCCATACTGTTCTCTATAGTGCCTGTACCAATTTATATACCACCAAGAGTGTAGGAAGGTTCCATTTTCTCCACACCCTCTCCAGCATTTGTTATTTGTAGACTTTTTGATGATGGCCATTCTGACTGGTGTGATGTGATACTTCTTTGTAGTTTCAATTTGCCTTTCTCTAGTAGTTAGCAATCTTAATCTTTTCATGTGCCTGTTGGCTATCTGTATATCTTCTTTGGAAAATGTCTGTTTAGACCTTCTGCCTATGTTCTTTATTAGGTTGCTTGCTTTTTTTATATTGAGGTGCATGAGCTGTTTGTATATTTGAGAGAGTAATCCCTTGTTGATCCCATGGTTTGCAAATATCTTCTCCCATTCTGTGGGTTATCTTTTCATTTTGTTTATAGTTTCCTTTGCTGTTTAAAAGATTTAATGCTTAATTAGGTCCCATTTGTTTATTTTTGTTTTTATTTTCATTACTCTAGAGAGTAGATCAAAAAAGGTATTGATACAGTCTTTGTCAAAGGGTGTTCTGATTTTCCTCTAAGAATTTTATAGTATCCAGTCTTACATTTAGCTCTTTAATCCATTTTGAGTTTATTTTTGTGTAAAGAGTGTTCTTATTTCATTCTTTTACATGTAGCTGTCTACATGCCAAGCTCTTTACATAAATAATTTCTTCAGATCCTTACATTGATGATATGAAACAGATTTTCATGTTTTCAAATTAGGTCTGGCCTATGGCAAAATTGTTACATGATTGATTTTTATCTTGAGAACTCTTTTACCCTTTCCTAAAGGATCCATAATCCAAGACTTATGATTATTCTTCCCACTGCCCAAACTGTCTTCCTCCCATCCCAAGCCTAGTGGTGTCAGTATCAGGGGAATAAACTGGTCCAATGATATGCTTAAGAGAGTCCCAGATGGATTTCTGGGTAACCTGGGCCCACATGCAGTAAGTACTTGCTGAATTTTGATCATCTGATAATGAAATCTTGATAATTTTGAATCTGGAGGCAACAATCACTGGTATAGTTGGTTTTCTTACCCACAGGGAGCCCTCGTGTTGTGCTAGAAATTTCAAACTAGAAGGGAAGGAAAGGGTTTCTGCCTCCACCCGTGCCCCATGTGGGAAGAGAACTCTGGATATTAGGATGGTGTGTCAGACATAGAGATACATTGCTCAGATTCCCTCTTCAAGAAAGGGCTCATTGTGCAGCTGTGAGGAGAGGGGTTAACCCACAGCCTCCACTGTTACCTGGTTCCGATTGGCCTCAACTCTTGAGCTGAGATGGTAGTCATCTTGGGGTGGACCCATCCAGTGACTGTGCAAGACTGTGACACAAGGTCCCATCCTTTTCTGCCTAACACAGGCCTCTTCCCACACGCTCAGAGTTCCCTGCTGGGCTGACAGAGACTTTGTCAGATCAGTGTGTGGTCTGGCAGCTCCCTTTCCCTAATCCCATTTCCTTCTTTTTCCTTTCACAAGTGTTAATCCCAGTAAGCCTTTTACACTCCTAAACCTGTCTCAGCATCTGGTTTTTGGAGGGCCCAGAAGACACAGATGGGATGCTGTTAGCTCCAAGAAACCTTTCATCAGTGAAGGGAGTGGCTATTTTAAAACTGGATTTGAGCCACTACCAGCAGGATATATAATCACCCTGGATGCTCAAGTCCAAGGAGTACTTCCAGTCTGGCACACGACTCAAATAAGCATTATTTCTTGCTATTCCTTTCGGCACTGTGTCTTGCTATTATATAACATGACTTGAATGTTTCTATTGTCTGTCTCAATGAGTGATTTGTTAAATTAATTAAGAGTGTGACTGAGGACAAGGTCATTATGTCCATTTCCATTCTGCTGGTTAGTTTCAGTCAAGTTGCCTGTTATGGATGGACTGTTATCTGGTCATATACTACTACTACTACTAAGTCGCTTCAGTAGTGTCCGACTCTGTGCGACCCCATAGACGGCAGCCCACCAGGCTCCCCTGTCCCTGGGATTCTCAAGGCAAGAATGCTGGAGTGTGTTGCCATTTCCTTCTCCAACGTATGAAAGTGAAAAGCCAAAGTGAAGTCGCTCAGTCGTGTCCGACCCTCAGCGACCCCATGGACTGCAGCCTTCCAGGCTCCTCCATCCATGGGATTTTGCAGGCAAGAGTAGTGGAGTGGGGTGCCATTGCCTTCTCCATCTGGTCATATATGGACTCCGTAAACCCCTTACCCATGCTGAATCATGACTTAGGCAAGTCATTTCTCAACCTCCTAGTAGCCCGTCACCCTTCCTGAGAGTCACTTATAAAAAGCTCTATATTTTAGCGTTGGGTGAGGAAGTCTTAATGTGGTTGGTGACCAGTACTTGTGGCCACAAATGGAAGGGCATAGTTTTTGTCTTTTGGCATATGGAAAGTGAAAGTGAAGTCGCTCAGTCGTGTCCGACTCTTTGTGACCCTGTGGACTGTAGCCCACCAGGCTCCTCTGTCCATGGAATTCTCCAGGCAAGAGTACTGGAGTGGGTTGCCATTCCCTCCTCCAGGGGATCTTCCTGACCCAGAGGATGAACCTGTGTCTCCTGCATCTCCTGCACTGGCAAGTGGATTCTTTACCCCTGAGCACCTGGGAAGCCCCTTGAAACGAGCAGTACCCCTCAAAGTATCCATTCACCCATCAAATATTTGTTGACCGAGAGGGCTGCTACTTGCCTTTCACTTGATCTGACCCTCAGCTATGTCCCTAGTGTCACATTTTGGGGAAATCTACATGCAATTTCTTCCATAGTAACTACCAGGCAGACATCCCCGAGGGTCTAAAGCATTACTTATTCCTGTTCCCTCTGTCATCTGTCAGAAACATCAAGCCTCGGTCTGTGTCATGGAGTCAGTCAGCGTAGGAGCTCTGGGATCAGACAGTCTTGGGTTCCAATACGGGTTCTCCCACTTGCTCGCTGTATGATCTTGGTAAATTTACCTAACCTCTCTGAGTCTTCGTTTATACCTTTATAAACAGGATAATAATAACCATCATACAGATCTATTATGAAGAGTCTAGGAAGTAATATTAGACAAGTAAGGCACTTGCCTAATACTCATTAATATTTACTCTGTTTATGACAGCAAAATATCATTCTTTAATGTCTGGCTCCTGGACAGCTGGTTTTTGTACTGCTGCAAAATATATTCCCATTGTAACTACCTGCCTTGGTAAGTGGATTACGGCACAACCCCACGTTTGAACAAATATGTTTTTGAACGCCCTTCTTTATTTGATTACCAGGTTGTTCCTAAGTTTGTTTAAGTCCAATCACCTTAAATATAAAAATAACAGATGCAACTTGACTGTAATATAGTAGTTTGGATTCAGGTGTCAGTGACATGTTTGAACTGAGGGAATGTGATTAAATATTACCTCTCTGTTCCTAAATGATTGGTAGATGTTTGAGGAGAGGGAATGAGGCGGCATCATTATTTTTTGTGTGTATGATCTGGTCAGTTTTTGCTCTTAATTGTTTTTCCCTTTATTTATTAATTGAAGTAAGTTAAGAATCCCATGGACAGAGAGTTGATTTACAATGTTGTGTTAGTTTCAGGTGTATAGCTAAATGGTTCAGTTATGCATGTGTGTGTGTGTATATATATATATATATATATATAAAATCTATTCTTTTCAGATTCTGATTCATTATTTTTCAAAAATCCTTTAGTAGCACGTCTTCTAAAGCAGCTTGCTACACCACAGACAGAATTACTCTACATCAAATACTTGCCCTGTATATTTTGCCTTATATACTAGATGTGTTCCCCACTGATGGATGGTCAGGTGAACTTTTGTAAAATGAATCCTTATGCCATGTACTTCCATCATCTTCTGAGAGATGCTAACATCAGTGGTTGTTACTCTTCTATTTTAGTTTCTTTGGTCATCTTTCCTCATCTCTCTACCCCTTCCTATCTTCCATAGTAAAAAGTCAATAATTCACTCAACTGTGATATTTATTGTTCACCTACAAGTTGTGAGAGTGTTTCATATCATTAATTTACAACTCCTACCACAAATATTTAAGCACAGTACAGGAATACTGTTTAAGGGAATCCTACTGTAAAGCCAGCATCACCCCTGATTGGTTTGATATTAGCTCAGCTTTGGGTTTGACTGCGTCTTCTCTCACCAGGCCGCTAGGTGAACTGCATCATACCTTGGGTATTTCTGAAGCCCTGACCTTACTATCTCAGTGAATACAGGCTGACCTGGCAGTGCTTGAGCCGACCACCCAAAATGTGCTAGATCTGAAATGGAAGTGAATAACCAGAGTCGGGAACAGTCAACTCAGATCTTAGTACCAAAAGATAAGATCACCCACAACCCAGGCCTCAGATCATAGATTTCAACCCTCTGCCCTCTCTCCACTCCTGTGGACCAGGAGCTAACAATGAAGTCACTGCCCCAAAGTAATATTCTTATTTACAGAAGGATTTTCTACAAGGTTATTTCTCAAAACTAGAATCCTTGGTGCTTTCTGGGCTTCCCAGGTGGCACCAGTGGTAAAGAATCCTCCTGCCAAAGCAGGAGACACAAGAGACACAGGTTCGATCCTTGAGCCAGGAGATCCCCCAGAGTAGGGAATGGCACCCCACTCCAGTATTCTTGCCTGGAAATCCCATGGGCAGAGGAGCCTGGCGGGCTACAGTCCATGAGGTGGCAAAGAGTCAGACATGACTGAGCGACTGAGCACATTCTAGTGCTCAGTACTGAGCTTGAAAGCGCATCCTGCTTTTCAGACAGGATTTAAGGTTCAGTCATTCCAGAGGTAATACTATACGTATCAGCTGCTGTGGTAGGTTCAAAGCAGAACAGGAAAGACATCTCCACCAGCAGCGGAAAATTCCAGTGTGGAGCTCTAAGGGTTGGGAATGGTGGTGGGTGCAGTGGTGATCTTGTGTGAAGTGGTGGTAGCTGACGCTCCCCTCAGCACCACAGCCCAGGAAGAGTGGGGTTCATTGTGCAAACCTGGTTGCTCATAGGCTGCCATGTCTTCTTGGGAGGAATCAAAACCGGGGAGTAAAGTACACAGCCTTTGTTACTATTTGTCAAATTCAATTCTGCCATCTCAGGGACAGGAAAACTTGCAATCAGGCCAGATGACAAAAAAGCAGGGGCTGGATATCAGTTAAGCACGAGCTAGGAATGGTCACACAAGGACTTGGGATGATTTTTTCAAAAATATTGACCATTTTTATAGTCTTTATTAAATCTGTAGCTATATTTCTTCTGTTTTATCTTTGGCTTTTTGGCCACAAGACATGTGGGGTCCTAGCTCCCAGGCCAGGGGAATGATGTCCCCTGAGTTGGGAGGCAAAGTCTTAACCACTGGACCACCAGGGAAGTCCCTGGAAAAACTTCTTAAAGCAGGCCATAGACTGAATGCCACGATTCCTAGGTCCACTGCCCTGTGCCAGCTCCTGCCACAATGCCAGTTACTCTCTCAGGCATGCAGAAGGGACTATTGGGTTTCCCTGTTGGCTCAGCAGTAAAGAATCTGCCTGCCAGTGTAGAAGACTCGAGTTCAATCCCTGGGGAAGGAAATGGTAACCCACTGCAGTATTTTTGCCTGGGAAATCCCTTGGACAGAGGAGCCCAACGGTGTAGGGTAAGGGAGTTAGAGAAGGTGAGGTTCGGAAAAAGAACGAGACTGGCACTGTACAGGAACAGATCACCCTAATGAGGCGAGAAGGGGCAGCAGTCAGATCAGTGAGCTGCTACTGAACTGAACTGAACTGAACACTAACCCCAGAAGAGTAAGTATATATAGGCATATACGTGGAAATCCACTGTCTTAAGGGGGCCTGTTCTTCTCCAAGATTGTTTGGGTCAGTTATCTCTTAAACGGCTGGGGCAAGGAATTCTGGAGATCGGCTAGAGGCTGGACCGGCTGGGAGCTGGGCATAATCAACCTTAATGTCCACTTTTTTTCTTCCGGTGAGAGAGTTCTTTGTTTTGCATAGAATGGTGGGGAGGACCTGGAGGGGAGTTTTAACCGCAGGCTATTTTGAGCCGTGTAGCTTTCTTTCAGATGGGGTGCAGGCCATGGGCTCACACAGAGTCGGACACGACTGAGCACTCATTCGCACCAGTACTCACAAGGGGACAGAGTAAGCCCCAGCTTTTAACAAGCCCCAGCTGTGGGGTCAGGATCCTAGCACAACACTGCCCTCTCAGCTGCCAGGCTCTTCCCACAAGCTCTGCACATCTCCGTTTCCTCCCTAACCTACAAGACCCACCCCAAGTCCTGCTGTCTCCTGGAATGAGTCTCTGATCTCACCAGCCCAGTGTGTGCTGGACGTTCTTTTCAGGGTTCCACATAAAGCGTCCCTTTGAATCCCTTCAGCGACCCTTGCATGCGAGCTTGCTAAGTCGCTTCAGTGCGACCCTATGGACTGTAGCCTGCCAGGTTCCTCTGGGATTCCATGGGATTCCAGTCCATGGGATTCTCCAGGCAAGAATCCCAGAGTGGGTTGCCATGCCATCCTCTAGGGGATCTTCCTGACCCAGGGGTCAAACCCTGGTCTCATGTCTCCTGCACTGGCATATGGGAATGTCATTGGTTCTTTTTTTTTTTTATTGTAATAAACTTTTTTTTTTATTGGACAAATTATTATTATTATTATTTTTTTACTTGATAGTATACATGTTTCAATGCCATTCTCCCATCTCATCCCACCTTCTCCCTCTCTCTCTCCCCCAGAGTCCAAAAGTTCACGCTATAGATCTGAGTCTCTTTTGTTGTCTCGCATACAGGGTCATCATCCCCACAGGCCATACCACCCTGAACGCGCCCGATCTCGTCTGTCACTGGTTCTTTACCACTAGCGCCACCTGGGAAGCCTACAGCGACTCTAGGTGTAATTATCCTGCTAACGCTCAGAGGATAACTCTCAGCGATCCTAAATATATCTTCATAGCTTCAAAATGGCAGAGATAGGAAGGAAGCTCAAGTCTCCATGATGCCAAAGCCTGTGTTCTTAGTTACTTTTTTTTTCTCTCTCTTGTTATTAAACAGCAAAGCCAGCAGAGGTCCACCCCTCACACTCCCAAAACACCTTTACTGCACTAAAAACAGAATTTGTAAACAAACACTTGGGAGAGGATGTCTTCAAGATGTACCCACAATCAACTTCACCACAGATATCAAACAGTGTGGGGGCCTAGAAAATGGGGGTCTCCAGAGGGAAAGCGGAGCTTTCAGGAGAGTTATCTGGGTCAGAAAAGGGGGTGGGAAGTCCCAGCGAGCATCTAAGTCCATGCGGGGCTTTCTGTCCACCTTCTCTGCCCTCAGGCCTCGCCCAGGTGGTCCCAGGAGCAGGGGGCCTGAGGGAGCAGGCCAGGCCTGAGGCTGGAGGGCGCACAGCCAGGAACCCCAGCGCCGAGGGCCTTCGTTCTCAGGTTCAAGGGCGTGGGTATGTCTCACCAGGTGTGCCAAAGGGAACGCGTGCTCCCCTCTGGAGTTCCTCCCCCCACCCTGCCCTCCGTGTGATCTGGAAAGCCACAGCTGGGAGGGACACCCTCTGGGCTAGGAGGGGGCACCCCAGGATCCCCACAGACCAGCATGGTCCATCCTCACCCCGCAGGCAGCCCAAGAGAGCCGAAGGGCAGGGCTGGCCTGGCCTGGCCCTGCTTTAGACTGTGTTGTTTGTGTCCGGCTGGGCCGGTTGTTGTTGTTCAGTCACCCAGTCGTGTCTGACTCTCTTCGACCCCAGGGACAGCAGTAGCCAGGCTTCCCTGTCCTTACAGCTGAGCCGGAAACCACCACAAAAACCAGTCAAGGACCCACACACTGACGTGACAGTTAAGACAGCTGTCTTAGCAGCCTGAAAAGCCACAGGCCGGTGGACAAGCACCCCTTGTCCCATCCAGCCTAGCCCAAGCCTATGGACGCAAGTGGAGCAAAAGCCGAGGCCGCCAGTCCCTGAGCAGCACTTCCTGGGTTCAGCTGCCAAGGCGGGTACGGGATGCTCAGAAGCAGGCGGGGACAGGGAGGAGCAGGGCCCACGAGCTAGTGCTGCTCTCTGGGCACCATCTGATCCAGCCTTCCAGAGGAGGCGGGCCTGGATGCCCATCGGAGCCGCAGGGTCCCCAGAAAAGAGGGCCTTGGAGGAAAGCAGCCGACCCAAGGGCTGTCTCACTTGAGGGGCAGAGCCATCAACCCCCATTCTCATCCTCTGGGACTTCCTCCTTGGCTGCGGGTCTTTGCCAGGCAGCTCAGACGTGGCACTCTCCTCCCTCTGACCGGCTCTCACCTCCAGAGCCTGGGAGGGCTGAGGGCTGCCCAGAGACAGCTTAACCCTGGAGTAGGGGTCCTCCCGCAGCCCCATGGGGCGCCGCGGGCAGAACGGGGACCTAGCACCGCTCTCTGGGGGGGCGTCTGGCGGAGGATACTCACAGTGCCGCAGAGAAGATCCGACTGGGCCCCAGGACAGGCAGCCTCCGGGTGTGTGATCGGACTCGGCTGCCTCCTGGCCCAGGTTCGAGAACTCTGGAAGGGGTGAGCAGCGGCGGTGGGGGCAAGGAGCTTGAGGTCCAGAGGGACTCAGCACGGCAAGCTGGCCCTTCCTTTTCCCACAGCAGCCCCCTTTCTTCTCTTCCATTAAAAGTAACCCCTGGAAAAGAGTATGACCCAGGACACCCCCAACAAGAGCCTCAGCATCAGGGCTTCCCTGCAGGATCCAGAGGGGAGGGGGTCCTCTACAAGAAGGGCAGTGGAGGTCAGGGGCAGCTCCTTCTTCCCCAGCAGCGTGTCCCACTTGAGACTGCTGCCCTTGTTCACCACCTTGATCCTGAATGCCAGCTTCCTCACACTGACTGGCCCCAGGCTGTCAAAGAAGTCCTCGCTGAACACGGGGAGGCGGCAGTTCTTGATGTTGGTGCTTCGGCAGCTTGCCGGGCACCAAGCACAGACCCACACAGCAGCTGATGTTGCACGCATCGCTCTGCCAGTCAAAGAGGCCCTTTATTTTATATATATATATATTTATTTATCTTTGGCTGCATCTGGTCTCAGTTGCCGCCCTGTGGTTAAGGCGCATGGACTCAGTAGCTGTCGCTCATGGGCTTAGTTGCTCTGTGGCATATGGGATCTTAGTTTCCCGACCAGAGGTTGAACTGCATCCCCTGCATTGGAAGGCAGATTCTTAAGCACTGGACCACAAGGGAAGTCCTCTTAGGCACTATCTGCATGATACTACCTCCTACCATCACCCCTTTGCTGACCAATGATGGTCTGGACTTGGTCCCATTCAGTTGAGTTATTTTCATGCTTGTGGGATTAAGTTCTTATTGAGTACGGGAAGCATTTCCCCACCTTCATTGAAACTTGTTTAAAGGAAGGATGGCATCTTGTACTTTTCTGTTTATCTTATGGAACCTAAGAATGGTGAGGTATACACAGTGATTACACACTTCCTGACTCATTGTGTGGAAAGGAAAGACGACAGGGGTTGAGTTCAGAGAATAAGGAAAAGGAATTTAAATGTACTGAATACCAGACACCATACTTTAAAGACTTTGTTTATATTTTATCCAACCCCATTTTAACCAACTCTGTGTTAATGCTCTGTGATAGCTACTATCATCTTCGGCAGAGACAGTTTCTTTGTTTCTGAGGCTATCCAAATGAAGTGACTCACCAAATTCCATTGAGACACAGAGTCCCATTTCTACCACATGTAACTGGAGTTTGGATTCTAAGCCAGATCCACAGTTAAACCTGGTTCCACAAGGCAGCCCTTTCAAGCCTCCACTATTTTTCTAGAGTATGTGTTTTGAGGAATTTAAGGTCACTAAGTAGATTGAAAAGAAATGAAGTTGCAAAATGTCAGAAGGTCAGGGACAGTCCTTGGCCTCACCCCAGGGAATAGCAGCCCATGTCACAAAGTGGGAAGAGGAGAGGTGGCGCCTTGTGGGCAGTGACCTGGACCCTGGGTGGATATAAAAGGAGAGGCCCTGGGGCGCCAAGCCGCCATCAGGAAGAGACTCACTCCCAGTGACAGGAGAGAAGACAGCGGTGTCTCCTGCCAGGATGAGGCTGCTGCTGCTGTGTCTGGGGCTGACCCTCGTCTGTGCCCAGGAAGGAAACTCTGATGTTGTGAGAAGCAACTTCGATATTCCAAAGGTAAGGGCAGGGGAGCAAATTGCAGGCAGATGCTTTACCAACTGAGCTATGAGGGAAGCCCCACACTCACTCAAGGGCAGCGGAGCATAGTGACTGTGGATTTTGGAGGGCCTTTTGGAAGATTCTGAAGCAGAGTGGCCCTCTGGGAGGAGAGGCGGTCCTTGACATAATAGAGGCTTCAGATCTGGGTCTAAGAAAGGGCAGTGGTGCCATGTTAAAAGGTGACAGCACTTAGGGAACCTCCAACTTTCTGGAGGAACAGTGAACAGTGGAAGAAGTCCTAGATATAGTGCCGATCGACCCGAGGAATTTCATCTTCACATCATCATGATGAGAGTCCTGGCCCAGAAGACAGGGTTCAAGGAGACAAGGGTTCATGTTGTATTCCTTTCCTCTTTTCTCACCCAATCATTTTATTGATTTATTGCAGATTACAGGGGAGTGGTTTTCCATTCTCTTGGCCTCAGACAACAGGGAAAAGATAGAAGAAAATGGTAGCATGAGGTTTTTTGTGGAGCATATCAGTCTCTTGGAAAATTCTTCTTTGTTTATTAAAATGCATACAAAGTAAGTGTGTATTTTTTTGCTTGGGAAAGGAAAAACAGAAGTCTGAATATGGTGTTGGAGCTTCACACACACATGCGTGACCATGCATATATTCTGGGCCTTTACTAAAATCAGGGCCCATCCTTGATAAAATCCTTGGCACAGACCCAAGGATTGAGGAACCTGAACCTGTGACTTTGCTGGATTTCAGAGATAAGAACTGGGACAGGAATACTTTTCAGTGGGAACAGAGGAGGTCAGGGGTAGCGAGGTATCAGATCATTAGTAGTATGGCAAGACAGCACAGGGTAAGAGCACAGGATTCAGAATCAACCGCCGATCCAGTTCTGATTCTCTTTGTGCCACCAGGAAAATTCACCTCTTTCTTCCTCAGTCTTCTCTGGAGTGAAAGAGGATGATATAATTCTCTCTCGTGTCTTTTTGTGAGGACCAAGCAAGGTGATGTTTGTAAGGCACTATCTGAGAGACTGGCACGTGGTCAGAACCCAGCTAATTCTCCAGACAAGTAGCTGTCATAACAGTAAGAGTGGGAAGGGGGGATAGAGGCATAGGGATAGAAGCAGTGGACTCATTCTCAAAGTACCAAATGAAGTGATATAATGTAAATAAAAGCGCTTTGGAAACTATATCCAAAACGTTCAACCGCTAATCAATGAAATGGAAACTCAAGTTACAGGTAGAGTGTGAGGGAGCCAATCCCTTCAGGATCTCTTGGGCATCACTCATTCTGTTTTACAGGGTAAACGGAGTGTGTACTGAGCTTCCTTTGACTTGTGACAGCACAGGAGAGGATGGCGTATATACGGTTAGCTGTAAGTATGTTAAAAAAAAAAAAAGAAGTCTTTCTAAATTCTACTTCCAGCTGCAAGGAATTTACTCCAATGTCTTCAGGATTTGATAAGTTCCTTATATATTTGTTTAGGTAATCTAATGTGGCCATTTAATAGTCAATATCCTGAATTTGGGAGAAATGTGTGTGTCAAAGCCAGTGCCTGGCACACAGTATCATCAGACAGAGAAAGAAGCTTGGTCATATGTATTCCTACAACAAAAGGAAGTTGGCAAATAAAAAAGTAAATTGGCAGGACAGTTTCACATTCCTTGCCCACTTTAAAAAAATTATTTATTTATTTTGGCTGCACTGAGTCTTCATTGTTGCTTTTGGATTTTTTTCTAGATTTAGCAACCAGGAGCTATTCTCTACTTGTGATGAGCAGGCTTCTCGTTGGGCAAAGATTCCGCCTGCAATGCAGGAGACCTGGGTTCCACCTCTGGGTTCGGAAGATCCCCTGGAGGGGAGGATGGCAACCCGCTCCAGTATTCTTGTCTGGAGAACCCCATGGCTTCTCACTGTGGTGCCTTCTCTCTTGTTGAGGATCATGGTCTCCAGGGCTCAGGGGCTCAGTAACTGCACCATGTGGGCTCAGAAGCTGGGGCATGTGGGCTGTAGAGTATACGATCTTAGTTTTCCCAAAGCATGTGGGATCTTCTTGGACCCAAGGATTGAACCTGATTCCCTGAATTGGCAGGTGGAATCTTATCCACTTGACTGCCAGGGTAGTTCCATGGCCCACTTTCTGATGATATCTGATAGCCACTGCCAGAGCATATCATTCAGGTTATAGCACTGGGTATATAAGACCAATGGGGCTTATAGAGAAGACATTTGGCAGAGATGGCCGAGGGAGGTGGTGGGTCCAAGGTGTCAGGATAGAGGGGAAGTTACTGCTGTGGCTGAATTTTTCTACCCTTAATAGTCACTCCATCGGTGCTGTTCAGAACTTGCATCTTGAAGCCCAGAGAGATGCAGATGCAAGGCAGTAGATATCACTATTTCTTTCAGGATTTGTTTTGTGGGAGAGAACAGGTAAAAGGGTTTCACTTCTTTCCCATAGACCAAAGAAGTTCTGAGCCGTGTTCTGTTTTCTCCATAGATGATGGAAATAACAAATTTCGCATACTTCAGGTGAACTATAGTCACCATATTATTTTTTATCTCGAGAATTTCAGCGACTCATTCCAACTGCTAGAGCTCTACGGTAGAGTATTTTCATGCTGGCGCTCATCTTGGGGTGGGGAGACCAGGGAAGGAAGGAAGCCTGGAGACAGAGTTGACTTCCCAATCGTACCCTGGGACCTCTCTCCTCATTAAAGACAGATGCTCCCCTTTGGTAAAATCTCTCGGGCTCAGTGATGGGAAGATGATGACTCTCTCACCGAGCCAGAAAGATATCCTAAAGGTGTCACATTCAAGAAAGCCTTTTTTCCATCACTGAGACTTGTGCCTAAGCACACAATCAGTGCCATTCACTTTCCCACTCGGCCAGAGACCCACCCCTGTCATGAGCCTCCATCACCAGGAAACAGGACAAAGCAGCTGCTGTCACTCTTCCCACAGCCCGAGAACCAGATACGAGTCCAGAACTCAAGAACGAGTTTGTGGAAATTTGCCAAAAGTATGGAATTGTTAAGGACAACATTATTGACCTGACCAAAGAGGGTAAGTTGAGCTATCTCTGGCTTTCTCTGCCTGAAGTCCCGTGTTGCTGAGTAGGAATGTGACTGAAGGGAGAAATCCAAGAGAAGTTAATACCCTCATTCAGTCCCCTTTGTCCTGACCTGGAAAACCATCTGGTTTCGTTCTGGGAAATAAACTGGAGTTGGCGTTTGAATGTGCTCTTCTCTGCCTCTACAGATCGCTGCCTCCAGGCACGAGGGAATGGAGTGGCCTAGGGCTGCAGTTTGGTGAGCTCTGCTGGAGACGGGGTGGCCCAGGGTTCAGTACCTTCCAGAAGCATTAGGGGATTACAGTAGAAGATTTAAAAATCACAATAAAAATAATTTGGTAGGGAGAGCTTGAAATTTGGAGTTGGAGGACCTGGGTTCAGGATCTACCCTTCCATGAGCTTTTTAAGCAAATCATATAGCAGTTAAAAGGGAAAAAATGATGTCTACCTTACAGAATTACTGTGTGAATATAGTGCTGGAGAAAAGGGCTCAGTAATGATAATGTGGAAAAAAATCAGTAAGAATTACAGTTTTAAAAGTGAAAAGAATGTGAGTGTGATACTCAAATACATTCTGTGTTTGTGGTCCATCTCTAATCCTAAAAGCCCGTCTCACCCTCCAATATATGGAAAGAATTTCTTCCTTCAATCTCTGCACATCCTTAACTTGTAATCTGGGAATAGAGCTGTCTGAGCTTCCAGTTGTCTTCCAACCTGGAAAATAGACTCTTGAGTTTCCTCATCTGTTTCCTGCCTCAGATTTATTGTGTGGCTTCATTCAGATAATGTAGGTGAACGTCTTAGCAACTATGGCTTACATAAAGTCAGCATTTAATAAAAGATTGCTATGGCTTTTGCCAGTTTGTCAAAAATACTTTAAAACTTCCAATGCTGAGGATGGCAGAAATAAGCCTAGCATCCTTCATTGCTTCCACTCTTCTTTACATTCTTCCACATCTTCATAGGTTCTGGGGCAGGTTAAGATGGGATCAACAATAGGAAAAAAACAGAAAAAGAATCATTAACACTCCCCCTTCCCCTAGTCTGGCAAATAGCATGGGTTAGAATGCAGGTTGATGACTATTTTTCAACATATTTTTGGTAATAGAAATTCTCTTTGTCCTCAGTTCAGTCTGAGAAGCACTTAAGCTTTTGTGTTCTCATTCTCATTTGCTTATTTAGTGCCACCTCATTTGGGCTCCAGACTCTTCTCTTCCATGGTTCCCACATCATCTTATGACAAGTGCTGGGACCTGACTTCCACCACTGTTGCATGGGAAGGCACCGTCCCTCCATCTTCAGGATATTCCCTGATTATCTAGGAAGACTTAGCAGCTCACCGAGAATCAAAGTTTCCTCCAGATTTCTGATTCCCTTTGCCCCATTCAGGACAACAGGACCATGAATATGACCTTCCTCAACGTGTTCAATAAATGATTTGCTTGCAGTCACGTGGTTTTTCTTCGTTTATGTGAGAGACGCGGGGTGACAGGAAGAAAATGAGGCCGTGTGACCAGAGTCTTCCCCCAGCCTCTCAGAACCTTCCCTGAGACTCAGGATTTTACCCTCATCTGCAGTAATTCTCTGTCCTGATGAGTGCTACTTGTCTTTTGAGTTGCCCATTTCTTAGTGACCTGATAAACTGTAACACTTGCCCTAGAAATTGCTCCATCCTAGAATTCTCTTTTTCAGTGGGGGTACTGAGAGAGAGTTGCTGCTGGGGCTGACACCAGTTCAACATGTTTTTATGATACGGCTTTACAACCCAGCTTCTCTAACTCATCCATCCTCTGAGATTGTCAGTGTCCTTTCTTTCTTTTTCTGGCATGGCAAATGCTTTTATTTTGTAGAAACACATTTATGATATCTATGTTGAAAATTATCATTGTAAGTTGCTATTAATTTCAAATTCTTCATTTAAAAAAACTTTATTGAAGTATAGTTGATTTACAGTGTTAATTTCTGCTATACAGCAAAATGATTCAATCATATATATATATATATACACATTCTCTTTCATATTCTTTTCCATTATGGTTTATCACAGGATATTCAGTATAGCTCCCTGTGCTATAAGTAAGACATTTATCCATTCTGTATATAATAGCTTACATCTGCTAATCCCAAACTCCCATTCTATCCCTCCCTCATCACTTATCCCCCTTGGGAACCACAGGTCTGTTTTCTATGTTTATGATTCCATTTCTGTTTCACAGACAGGTTCATTTATGCCATATTTTAGATTACACACATAAGTGGTATCATATGCCGTTTACTTTTCTCTTGGTCAATGTCTTTTCATACTCTTGGAAAACCTTCAATCACTGCTTTTATTTACTGTGAACATGTTAAGTGAGATTCCGTGAAATGTGATCAATACTTATCTTCAGTATTCTATACTTAGTATGGTCAGGAGGCATCAGTGAGGCTAAATGGTATTGGTCTCTTCTTTGGGGAGCTTGCAGGCTTTGGAGGAAGGGAAATTACATATCCTCCTTCAGTTGTAACCCTTTGCAAACATCAGCCAATAATAAAAGCGATGTAAGAGTCACACATGAGTGTTGTGGCAGAGCAGGGTGTGGGTAGCAGTTGTGTGAAAAAAATGACTCACTCCTTATGGGCTTAAGATTTATATGAACAAAGAAGGCTTTCCAGGTATCTGACTCTCCCCATATTACTCTGCCTTCAGGTCAGAAGAATGTCTTAGGTTCAGGCTTATTAGTCTTTACTTAGGTGCTTAGTCTGGTTTGCTGAAGTATGACAAAAGTCTATGTAGAAATCCAACCAGTCATGCTGGGATCACTCATTTTTAAAAGATGGCCTTTAAGAGACCGAGCAGCTGATTTTCAGAAGGGTGTGGCCTAGCATATCCTTGGGAATGCTTAGAACACTGACAACAATAGTAATCAAGGCACGGGAGGGCCATGTGGGTGATGGGGGATGGCTGTATCGTGCCACATGTCCAGAAACTAGGGGAAGCACAAAATGACTCTCAGGGGTTCCCAGATCAAGATGACAGATGAGCTCACACTGAAACCTGACCCTCAGCCCTAAGTAATATGCAAACAAGGCACGAAATGTTAAAGACACTCAAAAGCAAGGAGTGAAGATGTCTGCGGATCAGAAACAGAGCAGTCCTTTTCCAAAGAAACGAAAAGATAGAAATCATGGGGAAGATGTGGGTAAAGAGGCCAGAACAGGCTTTATTCATATGCCAGCAATTGTGCGGGAAGGGGAGGGAGGACATCCGTCCAAAGACTGACTCTCCCACCCATCTCCTACTGACAACCAGTGGGGAAAGAGCTTTTCTAGGTTGAAGGAGAGGTCTACATGCAGAAACAACACAGTCAGCTCTGACAGTCATCTTCAAATTTGTCATCGGTGGCCTGACCAATGTTGTCTTGATTATCATTTTAAGTACAGTTAATCTTCAGTTCCAGGATGGATTTGTTTCTCTTTCTTTGAGGTCAGTTCTTGAAACTGTGGCAGCTTATGTCACAGCTACAGTCTGGTCATCCTGTAATTAACTTCTCCAATCTAGTGAGGGTTTTAGTATCTAAAAGACAGCTCACAGGATATAGCTCCGAATATTATCTGTAGTCCTTGAGAAGGAACTAAAGGTCACTGAATATGCTTAAATGAGTGCATTATTATTATTTGGTCTCATTTGACTGTTCTCCTTTGTTTCTGCATGTTCTCATTTCTCTGACCAAACATATTCTTTGGCTAAAGCTTTCCACAGATGAAAGGTAGGCAGAGGACATGGGGCGGGGGGCAAGGACCATAGGGTCCTGCTTCATTTCAGTATGGGTTAGTAAACTAAAATTAATTTCATAAGTTCATAAAAGATTTCCTTATCAGCAACATAAATGTGAATGTACTTCAACATGTACAAGGGCATGTACTGGATCTATATTAGCATTGTTAGAGCTCAAAAGCAAATTGTAAGGTGAAAAAAGCCAGTTGCTGAATGATATGTGCAGTATGACACCATTTATACAACTTTTAAATAACAGACAGAACAATGCAATACATTATTTATGGATTCCTATAAGTGTGATCACACAGTGCTTCTTATCATGTGTATACGAATCACTTGCAGATCGTGTTAAACATTAGCAGGCTCTGATTTAGTGGGTCTGGGGGTGGGGCTTGAGGCCGCTAAATCAGAGCCTGCTACTGTTAAACAAGCTCCCAGAGACGCCAGGGCTACGCCATCGTGGGAGACAGGAGACACAGGTAAAGTGAAACCGGTCTTACTTTCTTCAGTTGTGTTGCTCAGTGTGGATGCTGGAACCTCTCTGTGGTACTTCTGAACTCTCATAAAGGTATTCTTGCCCATGAGTGGTTGTTAAAATAGGTGTATCTGTGAGGTTATGTGGGCTGGCACTTCCTATTCTATCATCCTGCTAATGAGCCCAAATCAGTTGTGTATCATTTCACCCACAAGATGCACAGTGAAAAAGACACTGAGGTGTTTTTTGTTGTTGTTGATGTTGTGTGTTTTTTGAAAAACGTTTCTTTCTTTAGCTGTGCCAGTTCTTAGCTGCAGCATGTGAATCTAGTTCCCTGACTGGGGATCCAACCTAGGCCCCCCGCATTGGGAGCATGGAGTCCCACCAGGGATGTCTCAAAACACTGAACTGTTTTTTATTTTTCTAGAACATCTACTGAAATCAGGGATCAAATGAAAATTATGGTGGAATTGTTACGGGTTTAGGTCCTTGGACTCTTATTCAATAGAAATTTATAAGAAGCCCCACAAGGAGTTCTGGCAAGGCTTTACGGGGACTCGTGGTGCAGGAGGGAGTGAGAACAAGGAACAGGTGCCCTAGTTCACTCCTGGAGGGAGGGTGAACTGGTTCCTTACACAGGATAACAACAGGGGTTGGTCCAGGGCTCCAGTAAGAGGGGTGGCTTAGATGGTTCCCTTACCCCTTTGGTGGCTCTGTGTACCCTGCTTTGGCTCTTAGCACTGAGAAGCAGCAGGCTTTTGTGGCCTTTTGTATCTTACTGTTTATAATTGCCCTGACTGTGCATGCCTGCAGCTATGTTTTTAGCTTCATATGGTTTCTTTGTATTCTGTTACTAGAGGAGGCGTTTGTCCAGGTGCAAGCACTGGAGCAAAGGGTCCCAGGTCCCAGCCCAAATCAGAGTCAGCTGTCAGGGGGAGCTACACTGCTTCCTTGTCCATTTTGCTCAGGGATGGAGGCCGGCCACACAGCCACGTTCCATCGAGGATTTTCCATCATGATGTTTAAATCCTAAACTGTGTTTTTATTTGTTCTGTGTCACCTTCCTACCACCTCAGTGTGCATGAACTTGCTCTCAGGTCCTGTAACACATTGAGTTGATTTAAGGAGGGGCAGTGGACTTCCCTGGTGGCGCAAACGATAAAGCGTCTGCCTACAATGTGGGAGACCCGGGTTCAATCCCTGGGTCAGGAAGATCTCCTGGAGAAGGAAATGGCAACCCACTCCAGTATTCTTGTCTAGAAAATCCCCTGGATGGAAGAACCTGGTAGGCTACCGTCCATGGGGTCACAAAGAATCGGATATGACTGAGCAACTTCACTTCAAGGAAGGGCAGTAAGTCTACAGCAAAGAGCAGCACAGAATAATATTCCAAATGCAGGTAGCATGAGGTAGGTTTGCACAGAAGGTCATATGTGCCACTTCCTTCCAAGAGTTACATTTATGTTAGGAAAACTAACAGAGTTAGGAAACTTTGTTGCTATATCAAAGATACAATTAGGCAACTCTATTCTGTGGAGAAGGAAATGGCAACCCACTCCAGTATTCCTGACTAGAGAATCCCATGGACAAAGGAGCCTGGTGGGCTGCTGTCCGTGGGGTCGCACAGAGTTGGACACAACTGAAGTGACTTAGCATGCATGCATGCGTTCTTGGCATGTAGCTGGACAGGAGAAATGGGTCCTACATTCATTTCCTGTTCCTGCTGCAACAAATAACCACAAGTTTAGTGGCTTCAAACAGCACAAGTTTATTTTCTTACCACTTTGGAGGTCAGAAGTCTGACATGGGGATCCCTGGGCCAAAACCAAGTAAGCCTGGTATCTATAAATTTATTCAGATCTGCTTTCAAGTCTCGTCTTAGAGTTTTAAAGTACCCTCCTCAATGATCGTCTGGTATATTCTTGGTTGTTAATTCCTAACTATTGATTGATATTTCACATTTTTTTTGTTTATATGTTTTGTTTTTTCAACCACTAGTTATTATCATGAGTTTTTGCTGGTATAGAGAGATGTTACTGATTTTTGTAAGAAGATCTCTCTAGCAAACTTGATGAAATTTTTCATTAGGTATAATAAAATTAGTCCTGACACCGTGGATTCTGTTGGTTTTACAGGTACTTATATATGATTATATTATCTGCATGTCAATGTATCTCTTCCAATCCTTACACCTCTCTTTCTTTCCTTACTCCTCATTCTTTATCCAGAATCTCCAGAAATACTCAAACCATTGACATATTTTCTATACCAAAGTTTGGCAAACTATGGCCCATTGGCCAAATTCAGTTCAGTGCATGTTTGTATATAACCCATGAAGCAAGAACATTTGCAATTGATGTAATATTAGAAACAATCATTTTTAAGCCCACTTAAGCAAAATATTATTCCAAAACAGAATTTTATTCTTATTAATCAATACGCGGTTTTTCTTTTCTTTTTTTTTTTTTGATACGTGGTTTTTCAAAACTGTACTCAATATTATATTTTTAATTGTATCAGAAAATGTGGAAATACATTTTCTCTATTATTACATTAATATCTATAATACATAATATCTTCAATTTTGAATCTTGGCCTATAAAGTCTAAAATATTTACTATCTGGCTCTTTTAGGAAATGTCTGCTGACTCCCTTTTCTACTTCATGGCCTTTCCCCTGACTACTATTTACTATAGTTATTTGTACTGCATTTTCTTCTAAATAAACAAGTTTGTCAAATGGAACCCCTCAGAAGGCTTTCAATAAAATAGGCTTGAAATTATTGGACTGTGGATTAAGGAGATATTTTAAGTTGTCCTGTTACCACACCCCTTCAAATATTATGAACTCCTTCAACCTGAATAGAGGAAATTTAGATAAATATCAAATTAACTTCCAGAGTAAACATCAAACCAGGACACCCTGAGGTTATTTTGGAGTTTCAGGGACAATGATGAAGACTATAAATCTCTATTCTTGGCTTAGAAGACTTTGTCACTTGATTCTCTTGCTCCAGGACAGAACTTGAGTTGAAACTGTTTGCTCCTGGAGGTGGGCCAATCAGGATACTAGCTGCTGTTCTTAAAAATTAGCATTTCAGAATCATTGTTTTGTTGGTTTCAAAATGTGTCAGTTCAGTTCAGTTGCTCAGTCGTGTCCAACTCTTTGTGACCCCGTGGACTGCAGCACGCCAGGCCTCTCTGTCCATCACCAACTCCTGGAGTTTACTCAAACTCATGTCCATTGAGTCGGTGATGCCATCCAACCATCTCATCCTCTGTCGTCCCCTTCTCCTCCTGCCTTCAATCTTTCTCATCTTCAGGGTCTTTTCCAATGAGTCAGTTCTTTACATCAGGTGTCCAAAGTATTGGAGTTTCAGCTTCAACATCTGTTCTTTCAATGAATATTCAGGACTGATATGTTTAAGGACAGACTTGTTGGATCTCCTTGCAGTCCAAGGGACTCTCAAGAGTCTTCTCCAACACCACAGATCAAAAACATCAATTCTTCAGTACTCAGCTTTCTTTACAGTCCAACTCTCACATCCATACATGACTACTGGAAAAACCATAGCCTGACTAAATGGAACTTTGTTGGCAAAGTAATGTCTTTGCTTTTTAATATGCTGTCTAGTTTGGTCATAACTTTTCTTCCAAGGAGTAAGCGTCTTTTAATTTCATGGCTGCAGGCACCATCTGCAGTGATTTTGGAGCCCAAAAAAATAAAGTCTGACACTGTTTCCACTGTTTCCCCATCTATTTCGCATGAAGTGATGGGACCGGATGCCATGATCCTCATTTTCTGAATGTTGAGCTTTAAGCCAACTTTTTCACTCTCCTCTTTCACTTTCATCAAGAGGCTCTTTAGTTCTTTTTCACTTTCTACCATAAGGGTGGTGTCATCTGCATATCTGAGGTTATTAATATTTCTCCCAGCAATCTTGATTCCAGCCTGTGCTTCCTCCAATNGTGCTTCTTCCAGCCCAACATTTCTCACGATGTACTCTGCATATAAGTTAAATAAGCAGGGTGACAATATACAGCCTTGATGTACTCCTTTTCCTATTTGGAACCAGTCTGTTGCTCCATGTCCAGTTCTAACGGGTGCTTCCTGACCTCATATAGGTTTCTTAAGAGGCAGGTCAGGTGGTCTGGTATTCCCATCTCTTTCA
The DNA here is from genome assembly GCA_006410935.1 of Redunca redunca. Taxonomy (NCBI): domain Eukaryota; kingdom Metazoa; phylum Chordata; class Mammalia; order Artiodactyla; family Bovidae; genus Redunca; species Redunca redunca. Next base: position 45,368 of record SJYQ01001254.1, read on the forward strand.
GAATTTTCCACAGTTGATTGTGATCCACACAGTCAAAGGCTTTGGCATAGTCAGTGAAGCAGAAATAGATGTTTTTCTGGAACTCTCTTGCTTTTCTGTGATCCAGTGGATGTTGGCAATTTGATCTCTGCTTCCTCTGCCTTTTCTAAATCCAGTTTAACAATTTAAAGTGCACGGTTTCACTTATTGCTGAAGCCTGGCTTGGAGAATTTTGAGCATTACTTTACTAGCATGTGAGATGAGTGCAACTGTGTAGTAGTTTGAGTATTCTTTGGCATTGCCTTTCTTTGGGATTGGAATGAANCTGAGTTTTCCAAATTTGCTGGCATATGGAGTGCAGCACTTTCACAGCATCATCTTCCAGGATTTGAAATAGCTCAACTGGAATCCCATCACCTCCACTAGCTTTGTTCATAGTGATGCTTCCTAAGGCCCACTTGACTTGACATTCCAGGATGTCTGGCTCTAGGTGAGTGATCACACCATCGTGATTATCTGGGTCGTGAAGATCTTTTTTGTCCAGTTCTTCTGTGTATTCTTGCCACCTCTTCTTAATATCTTCTGCTTTTGTTAGGTCCATACCATTTCTGTCCTTTATTGAGCCCATCTTTGCATGAAATGTTCCCTTGGAATCTCTAATTCTCTTGAAAAGATCTCTAGTCTTTTCCATTCTGTTGTTTTCCTCTACTTCTTTGCACTGATCATTCAGGATTTACTTCTCCCTACTGTTCTTTGGAACTCTGCATTCAAATGGGTATATCTTTCCTTTTCTACTTTGCTTTTTGCTTCTCTTCTTTTCACAGCTATTTGTAAGGCCTGCTCAGACAGCCATTTTGCTTTTTTGCATTTCTTTTTCTTGGGAATGGTCTTGATCCCTGTCTCCTGTACAAATTCATAAACCTCTGTCCATAGTTCTTCAGGCACTCTATCGATCATATCTAATCCCTTGAATCTATTTGTCACTTCCACTGTATAATCATAAGGGATTTGACTTAGGTAATACCTACATGGTCTAGTGGTTTTCCCTACTTTCTCAATTTAAGTCTGAATTTGGCAATAAGGAATTCCTGATCTGAGCCACAGTCAGATCCTGGTCTTGTTTTTGCTGAATGTATAGAGCTTCTCCATCTTTGGCTGCAAAGAATATAATCAACCTGATTTTGGTGTTGACCATCTGGTGATGTCCATGTGTAGAGTCTTCTCTTGTGTGATATCAAAATGTGTGATAACTCTATTTTGGCAGTAATGGTCTCAGCGAGGCAACAGTGAGTGGAGGCATGAAGGGAGATCTTAATTCCTTGCCCAGGAACTGAACCTGGGTAGCTTGGATGAGAACCAGGGATCCTAGCCCCCAGACCAGCAAGGGCTAGAGGCTAGAAGCTATTTTCCCCTGGATCTTTGCCCTCAGTGAAAAATGCATTTATCACTGCAGCAGTGAGTGGAGGCATGAGTCGAGATTTTAATTTCCTGCCCAGGAATTGTTCCCTGCCCAACAAATTTGAATTTGTTTAGATGAGACAGAAGCAAGGCAGAGATGCACACCCAGAGAGAAGGGGTGTGGGCATCGCCCTAGGGAGGAGGAGCACAGTAAAGAGATGATTAAGTCTTTTATAAAGATCAGTTCTTCCTTGTCTTTGTCTTCCTTCAGGCCAATTATCTGATTTCTTTTTCCACACCTGACCTACACTAGGACCCTCCCCTTGGTATGCCTGCATCCCTCAACCAAGTTGGATCTTGAAGTGTAGGCTTCTGGGAGGAGCAAGAGTCTTTATGGCCTGGAGTCATTCCTTGACTTTTGACTCACAGAGAGCCTTTCTGTGCTTGTGTAGTGTCTCCCTTGTCCTGAAAGAGGTGAGAGCTGAGATCCCTTAATCCTTTACTCAAACAGGGTTTTATCTCTATGTCCCTGCCACGACTCTTACCTTGATTATTGCCATGAGTGTTCCCTTAAGGTGTTTGCAAGAGACAAACACTGGCTATTTACCCTGTTACTGTTGTTACTTCTATTTTGGAGGGCAAACAGGAGGCTGACTGTCAATGTCTTAACTGGAGCCCTACTATCTCTTGTCTCAGAAAATGCTAATAGTGGCCAATATCTTCGTGCCCTGAAGCCCACATCTTCGTGCCCCATGAAATGTAAACAGGAGGCTGGTTCTAAATGTCTGACCTGGAGCCCACCTATCTCTTGCATAAATAATAGACAATTACTGGCATCACTGACTCAATGGACATGAGTTTGAGCAAACTCCGAGAGATGGTGAAGGACAAGGAAGCCTGGGATGCTGCGGTCCGTGGGGTTGCTGGACATGACTGAGCAACTGAACAATTGGCTAACCACTTGGTAAGAAAGAAAACGGAGTGACAGTTTTTTCAGAAGAGCCTGGCCTGGGAAATACGGTCTGGTCAGCAGCGCTGATGGGGATTATCCAGCCACCAGAATTCCCACAACCTAACACAGCTACCTTCCTCTCCCCATGTTTCTATTAAAGCTGAACTAGTTCCTCACAGATTTCCTCAGACACCCCATGAGCAAGCCCACCTCTGGACCCCAGTCCTTGCTGCTTCCTTTGTGTGAAACACTCATCTCCCAGATACCGGCATGACCCGCTGTCTCACGGCCCTCTGGCACCTGCGTGACTCCTCCAAACTCCAAGTCTAAGTAGCACTCTTTCCCCATCTTTCCTGGTGAGCCTTCTGTATTTATTTGTTTATTGCCTGTACCCACTATCTCTAGAATGTAAACATGATGAAGTCAAGGAGATTCTTTTATTCCCTGCAGTATCCAACAGGTGAATCAGTGCTCAGCGTGACACATGAAGGCACTCCAGGCTTGTTTCCTCCATATGTGGCCTTCCTGACCTGCACCAGAAAGATGAGAGAGCCCATCTTCTTTCTCCCTTGTCTGGTGGTAATATTTTCATGAGTGTGTTTCAGCTCAGACCAAAGAATGTGGGGCCTTTAGCATCTTTCCCATTGGTAGAATTGGACAGATGGGAACTCTAAGGTGATTGGTTCAGAAAAATCTCTTCACAAAACACTATGCTCTGAATATCTAGTTTTCACACACACACACAGGTTTAGCAGTCAGCCTTGAGAGAAGAGCAGAGAATCCATGGCCCTTCCTCCCCACCTCCTACAACCTGGCCACACTGGCTATTCCCACTCCATTTTTGTCCAGCCTTCTAGGGGTCTTTAAAAAAAGTTAAGATTCAAGAAGCTACTGACATAGTAGGTACAAGACTTGGCCAGATGGAGGGAAATAGATGCTCTTTGGAATGTGATCCAGTCTTCTGAGTTGACTCTGGGTTAGCTGAAGACACTAGGGTTACTCGCTCAGTTGTGTCTAACTCTTTGCAACTCCATGGACTATAGCCCATCAGGCTCCTCTTTCTATGGGATTCTCCGGGCAAGAACCCTGGAGTGGGTTGCCATTTCCTTCCCCAGGAAATCTGCCTGACCCAGGGATTGAACCCGGGTCTCCCGCATTGCAGGCAGATTCTTTACCATCTTAGCCACCAGGGAAGCCTTTGAAAGAATATTGGAAGGCACTAGAGCTCTCTATGTATACAGGTTAAAATGGAAGAGCAGATTTACAGGATTCAGAAGTAAAGGAGGGACTGTGTGAGGGGAGCTTAGGAGACTGCCTGAGCCTGGGCTTTACTGTTTTCAGTTTCCTCAAGTTGGTTTGACTGATTTGATTCACACTTTTTTTTTTTAAGAAATTTCTGATGTGGACCATTTTTACAGTCTTTATCGACTTTGTTACAATATTGCTTCTGGTTTATGTTTGGTTTTTTAGCTGTGAGACATGTTGGATCTTAGCTCCCTGACCACTGGACCGGCAGGTAAGGTCCTAACTCATAGATTCTTGTAGAAAAATATGAGTCTTGATTCAACAAAAACAAAGAAATTCCTACATGTGTCATCATCTTGTGCGATACATATATTGCTATACCTCTTCCCCAAACTGACAGCTATGCCCACATCTCCCCATTGCTTTAAGGCCAGGAAAAGATTTGTAAAAAGCTTTCCCCTCCTACTCAGTTGTTGCTCTCAAATCTCTTTCACTATAATTTTTCATCTCAGCTCTGAGGCAAGGAATAAAATAAGAATCCATCTCTGTCTTCTCTATCTTTAAAAGTGGAATAATAATAATGCATGCTCAGTCAGTGGGTAGGTCCCAGGTACTTAACTTGTTGCCACAAATGGAAGCACATAGTGTCTGCTTTTTTGGTATGGAAGCATCCCCTAATTCCTTTTAAAAGTGCCTGTGTTCATGCTCACTCAGTCGTGTCTGACTCTGCAACGCTGTGGACTGTAACCCACCAGGCTTCTCTGTCCATGGAAATTTTCTGGGCAAGAATACTGGAGTGGGTTGCTATTTCCTCCTCCAAGGATCTTCCTGACTCAGGGGTCGAACTCGCATCTCCTGCATTGGCAGGAGGATTCTTTACAATGGAGCCACCTGGGAAGCCCCATTAGACGAGCAGTACCCCTCAAAGTATCCATTCACCCATCAAATATTTGTTGACCGAAAGGGTTGCTACTTGCCCTCCACTTGATCAGACTCTCAGCTATGTCCCTAGTGTCACATTTTGGGGAAATCTACATGCAACTTCTTCCATAGTAACTACCAGGCAGACATCCCTGAGGGTCTAAAGCATTACTTATTCCTGTTCCATCTGTCCTCCGTGTCAGAAACATCAAGCCTCGATCTGTGTCGTGGAGTCAATCAGCGTAGGAGCTCTGGGAACAGTCTTGAGTTCCAACACGGGTTCTCCCACTTGCTCGCTGTGTGATCTTAGTAAGTTTACTTAACCTGAGTCTTAGTTTATACCTTTATAAACAGGATAATAATACTTATCATACTGATCTATGACGAAGATTCTATGAAATAATATTTATAAGGCACTTGTCTAATACTCATTGATATTTACTCTATGACAGCAAAATATTATTTTTTAATATCTGTCCCCAGTACAGATGGTTTTTGTACTGCTGCAAAATATATTCCCATTGTAACTACCTGCCTTTGTAAGTGGATTATGGAACAATTCCATGCTTGAACAAATATGTCTTTAACAGCCCTTCTTTATTTCATTGCCAGTTGTTTCTAAGTTTACTTAAGTCTAATCATCTTAAAAATAAAAATAACAAATGCAAGTTGACTGTAATAAAGTAGTTTGGATTCAGATGTCAATGCCATGCTTGAACTGAGGCATTAAACATTACTTCTCTGTTTCTAAAAGATTACCTCTGAATGTCTGAGGCACGGGCAGCCACTTCTGTAAAGACTGGTTCATGTGTGCTTATGGGTTCAGTTGTATTTGACTCTTTGAGACCCGGTGGACTGTAGCTCCCTGCCAGGAAGCATTTAATAGGAGGCTTCCTGTGTACTGTTTTGGGTCTGTCATGAATCCTCTGTCCCTTATTAATTCCTGAATATTCAAGAATTAAGTGGAGTAGCAAGCTACTCCCAGGGCTTAGGAATGCATGCATTTCCTTCGTTAATTTTTCCATACGGTGATAAGTAACTATTTACAACCGTCTTTCCTTTTTATGAACCATACAGTAAAAGTGGTTATTTAAACCCTCTCTCTTTGATATGGGTGACCTCATGTTTCCTTGATAACTTGTAAGTTTTGATTTTATCTCTGCTGAAAATAGCTACCTTGTAAGACAATATAAAGATCCACACAATGTTGAATAAAACATGTTGGCTCCATCAGAGCTTGGGTCCCCGTGTCTTTCTTTCTTTCTCTCTCTCTCTTTTACTTTCTTATCATCGACTCTGGACCACCAGGTTCCGGTCCATTAAAGGACCTCAACAGCTCACCAGGCTCCTCTGTCCATGGAATTTTCCAGGCAAGAATACTGGAGCGGGTTGCTGTTTCCTACTCCAGGGATCTTCCCGACCCAGGGATCAAACCTTCAACTCTTGGGCCTCCAGAATTGGCAGGCAGATTCTTTACTACTGTACCACCTGGGAAGCCCTAACAAAAATGAGGACCATATTCAGCTGATCCCGTAAAGGAGGCGACCCCGAGGCTAGCTCTCCAGAGAGGATGTACACTTGGTCCCCTGCTTCTGCCGTACTGCCTGAGACTGTTTCATCAGCCTCACTCATCTCCCTCCACAAAGTCTTTGCTTCTCAGGGAGCCTCCTTTTCCCTCCCCACTGGGCCAGGAGAGGACTGTGGTCTGTTGAAGCTGGTGTCTATAGATAAAACTGCTACTCTGAAGGGGAAGCATTCTTCTGGCTCTGTTCCTGGAGTTAGGTGTCTTTGATTAGACAAAATCATGGTTTCTTTTTCTCCTTTTTATTCCTCTTGTACATTACTATTGTATTCTCTATTTCCCTATATAATTTTTCCCCTTTTACCTTATATTTAGATTGTTTTCAATTTATCCTCACACTGGCTGGGAGTCTCTTGAAGACACAGCCCTTATTTTATCTCTTTGGGCCCCCAAAGCTCCTAAGCCCAGTGTGTGGAGCAGCTGTTTGGTAATGGTAGTTAAGTTGAATCATTATTTTTTGTGTGATCTGGTCAATTTCTGCTTTTTATTAATTTCCCTTTATTTATTAATTGAAGCATAGTTGAGAATCCCATGGACAGAGGAGCCCAGTGGGCTACGGTCCATAGGGTAACAAAGAGTCTGACAAAACTGAAGTGATTGAGCACGCATGTACATAGTTGACTTACAATGTTGCGTTGCTTCAAATGTACAGCAAAGTAACTCAGTTATATATGCATATATACTTCTATTCTTTTCAGATTCTGAATCATTATTTTTCAAAACTACTTTAGTAGCACTGTCTACTAAAGCACCTTGCTACACCACAAAAAAAATTGCTCTACATCAAATACCCTCTATGTCTTGCATTCTGTGATAGACGTGTTCACCATTTACAGTGAACAAGTGAACTTTTGTAAAATGAATCCTTCTACATGTGCTTACATCATCATCTGAGAGATGCCAGTAGCATCAGTGGTTGTTACTCTTCTATTTTCTTTTCATGCTCATCTTTCCCCATCTCTCTACCCCTTCTCTTTCACAGTATAAAGGTTGATAATTCATTCAACGGTGATATTTATTGGTAATCTACAAGTTGTGAGAGTGTTTCATATCGTTAATTTACAACTCCTACCACAAATATTTAAGCACAGTACAGGAATACTGTTTAAGGGAATCCTACTGTAAAGCCAGCATCACCCCTGATTGGTTTAATATTAGCTCAGCTTTGGGTTTGACTGCGTCTTCTCTCACCAGGCCGCTAGGTGAACTGCATCATACCTTGGGTATTTCTGAAGCCCTGACCTTACTATCTCAGTGAATACAGGCTGTCCTGGCAGTGCTTGAGCCGACCACCCAAAATGTGCTAGATCTGAAATGGAAGTGAATAACCAGAGTCGGGAACAGTCAACTCAGATCTTAGTATCAAAAGATAAGATCACCCACAACCCAGGCCTCAGATCATAGATTTCAACCCTCTGCCCTCTCTCCACTCCTGTGGACCAGGAGCTAACAATGAAGTCACTGCCCCAAAGTAATATTCTTATTTACAGAAGGATTTTCTACAAGGTTATTTCTCAAAACTAGAATCCTTGGTGCTTTCTGGGCTTCTCAGGTGGCGCCAGTGGTAAAGAATCCTCCTGCCAAAGCAGGAGACACAAGAGACACAGGTTCAATCCTTGAGCCAGGAGATCCCCCAGAGTAGGGAATGGCACCCCACTCCAGTATTCTTGCCTGCAAATCCCATGGGCAGAGGAGCCTGGCGGGCTACAGTCCCCATGGGGTTGCAAAGAGACATGATTGATCACATTCTAGTGCTTTTCAGACAGGATTTAAGGTTCAGTCATTCCAGAGGTGATTCTAGGTATCAGGTGTTATGGTAGGTTCAAAACAGAAGGAGAAAGACATCTCCACCAGCAGCAGAAAGTTACAGTGTGGCGCTCTAATGCTTGGCAGTGGTGGTGGAGTGGGACTGTAATCCTGTGTGAAGCAGCGGTAGCTCACTCTCCCTTCGCACCACAGTCCAGGGAAAGTGGGGCCCGTTGTGCAAACAGTGCAATGGGTTGCTTATAGGCTGCCCTCCATTCTTGGAAAGAATCAAATGAGGGGAATAAAGTCCAGAGCCTTTGCTACCATTTATCAAATTCAGTTTGTCCATCCCAGGGGCTTGAAAACCCACAACCTGCCTATGATGACAAAATACCAGTGACTGGCTATCGGTTAAGCATGAGCTAGTAGTCAGACACAGCTGAAGCAACTTAGCAGCAGCAGCAGCAGCAGTAATAGTCACACGGGACCTAGGAGGACTTTTTTTTAAAAATATGGACCATTTTAATACAAATCGGTAGCTGTATTTCTTCTGTTTTATGTTTTGACTTTTTGGCCACAAGGCATGTGGCGTCTTAGCTCCCAGACCAGGGGAACGATGTCCCCTGTGTTGGAAGGCGAAGTCTTAACCACTGGACCACCAGGGAAGTCCCCGGGAAAACTTTTAAACCCAGCATAGATAGAATGCCACAATTCCTAGGTCCACTGCTCGTGCCCACTCCTCTCATGACACCAGTCACTCTCTCTTTTAGGGGTGCAGAAGGGGACCATTGGGATTCCCTGGTGGCTCAGCGCTAAAGAATCTGCCTGCCAGTGCAGGAGACTTGGGTTCAATTCCTGGGTCGTAAAGATCACCTGGAGAAGGAGATGGCAAAGCACTCCAGTATTCCTGCCTAGGAAATTCCATGGACAGAGGGGCCAGATGGGGTACAGTCCATGGGCTCACACAGAGGCAGACCCGCTGAGCAAGGCAGAATGTGCTATAGCTTTTAACGAGCTCCATCTGAGGGTCAAGGATCCTAACACAACATTGTCCTCTCACCTGCCAGGCTCTTCCCACATGCCCTGCACTTCTGGAGTCCCTCCCTAGCTTTCAAGACCCACCCCAAGTCCTGCTGTCTCCAGGAATAAGTCTCCGACCCACCAGCCCAAGATGTGCTGGACATTCTGTTGAGGGTTCCACACAAAGAATTCCATTGAATCCCTACAGCGACCCCACAGGCAGGTATAATTATCCCCATGAAGAGGAATCTGAGGCTCAGAGATCTTAAATCTGTCCTCATGGCATCAAAATGGCAGAGATAAGAAGGAACCTTAGGTCTCCATGACTTCAAAACCTGTGTTCTTGGGCATTTTCCATTTTATAAAATATGTGTTTATTTTTGGCTGTATTGGGTCTTACAAGCAGGTGGACCCTGTAGTTAAGGCACATGGACTCAGTAGTTGTGACTCATGAACTTAGTTGCATCTGTGGCATATGGGATCCTAATTCACCGAACAGGGATCCAACCACATCCCCTCTATTGGAAGGCAGATTAACCAATGGACCCCCAGGGAAGTCCACTTAGGCACTGTCTGCATGATACTACCTCCTACCATCACCCCTTTGCTAACCAATGATGGTCTGGACTTGGTCCCACTCAGTGGAGTTATTTTCATGCTTGTAGGATTAAGTTCTTATGGAGTATATGAAGCATTTCCCCATCTTCTTTGAAACTTGCTTAAAGGAAGAAGAAATCTTGTACTTTTCTATTTATCTTATGGGACCTAAGAATGGTGAGGTATACAGGGTGATTAAATGCTCAGTCATTGTGTGGAAAGACTACAGGGGTTGAGTTCAGAGAATAAGGAAAAGGAATTTAAATGCACGTAATATCAGACACCATACTTTAAAGACTTTGTTAATATTTTATCCAACCCCATTTTAACCAACTCTGTGTTAATGCTTTGTGATAGTTACTCTCACTTTTGGCAGAGACAGTTTCTTTGTTTCTGAGGCTATCAGAACAGAGTGACTCTCCAAATCCCACTGAGACACAGTCTCCAAACAGCGCACTTCCTGGTTAGACTCTATTTCTGCCATATGTAACTGGAGTTTGGATTCTAAGCCAGATCCACAGTTAAATCTGGTTCCACAAGGCAGCCCTTTCAAGCTTCCACTATTTTTCTTGCGTTTTTGTTTTGAGGAGTTTAAGGTCACTAAGTAGATCTAAAAGAGATGATGTTGCCAAGTTTCAAAAGGTCAGCAACAGTCCTTGGCCTCACCTAGGTGAACGACAGCCAATGTCACATTGTGGGAGGAAGTGAGGCGGCGCCTTGGGGACAGTGAACTGGACCCCGAGCGGATATAAAAAAAGAGGCCCTGGGGAGCCAAACCACCATCAGGAAGAGACTCACTCCCAGTGACAATAGAGAAGACAGCGCTGTCTCCTGCCAAGATGAAGCTGCTGCTGCTGTGTCTGGGGCTGACCCTCGTCTGTGCCCAGGAAGGAAACTCTGATGTTGTGAGAAGCAACTTCGATATTCCAAAGGTAAGGGCAGGGAAGCATAGTGACTTCGAATTTTGCAGGATAGTTTGGAAGATTCTGAAGCAGGTTGGCAATCTGTAAGGGCAAGAGTTCCTTGATATCGTAGAGGAAATGGGAAGTTTAAGGGCAGTGGTACCATGTTAAAAGGTGACAGCACTTGGGGAGGCTCCAACTTACAGGAGGTACAGTGAACAGTGGGAAGAGTCCTCGATATGGTGCCAATCGACCCGAGTCTAATTTCGTCTTCACATCACCATGATGAGGGTCCTGGCCCAGAGGTCAGTATTCAAGGAGACAAGGGTTCATGTGGTATTCCTTTCCTTTTCTCACCCAATCATTTTATTGATTTATTTTAGATCGCAGGGGAGTGGTATTCCATTCTCTTGGCCTCAGACCTCAGGGAAAAGATAGAAGAAAATGGTAGCATGAGAGTTTTTGTGGAGTACATCGATGTCTTGGAAAATTCTTCACTGTCATTTAAATTTCATACAAAGTAAGTATGGGTTTGTTTTTACTTGGGAAAGGAAACCTNTTTGAGGAGTTTAAGGTCACTAAGTAGATCTAAAAGAGATGATGTTGCCAAGTTTCAAAAGGTCAGCAACAGTCCTTGGCCTCACCTAGGTGAACGACAGCCAATGTCACATTGTGGGAGGAAGTGAGGCGGCGCCTTGGGGACAGTGAACTGGACCCCGAGCGGATATAAAAAAAGAGGCCCTGGGGAGCCAAACCACCATCAGGAAGAGACTCACTCCCAGTGACAATAGAGAAGACAGCGCTGTCTCCTGCCAAGATGAAGCTGCTGCTGCTGTGTCTGGGGCTGACCCTCGTCTGTGCCCAGGAAGGAAACTCTGATGTTGTGAGAAGCAACTTCGATATTCCAAAGGTAAGGGCAGGGAAGCATAGTGACTTCGAATTTTGCAGGATAGTTTGGAAGATTCTGAAGCAGGTTGGCAATCTGTAAGGGCAAGAGTTCCTTGATATCGTAGAGGAAATGGGAAGTTTAAGGGCAGTGGTACCATGTTAAAAGGTGACAGCACTTGGGGAGGCTCCAACTTACAGGAGGTACAGTGAACAGTGGGAAGAGTCCTCGATATGGTGCCAATCGACCCGAGTCTAATTTCGTCTTCACATCACCATGATGAGGGTCCTGGCCCAGAGGTCAGTATTCAAGGAGACAAGGGTTCATGTGGTATTCCTTTCCTTTTCTCACCCAATCATTTTATTGATTTATTTTAGATCGCAGGGGAGTGGTATTCCATTCTCTTGGCCTCAGACCTCAGGGAAAAGATAGAAGAAAATGGTAGCATGAGAGTTTTTGTGGAGTACATCGATGTCTTGGAAAATTCTTCACTGTCATTTAAATTTCATACAAAGTAAGTATGGGTTTGTTTTTACTTGGGAAAGGAAACCTAGAACTCTGGATATGGTCCTGGACCTTTACACACAGAGACACAGACACACAGACACACACGTATGCATACATTCTGCATCTGTACCTAAAATCGGGGTCCATCATCTAGCACAGACCCAAGATTTGATGAACATAAACCTGTGACTTTTCTAGATTTGGAGATAAGAACTGGGACAGGAATACATGTACTTAGGAGTTCAGTTCAGTTCAGTTGCTCAGTCGTGTCTGACTCTTTGCAACCCCATGGACTTCAGGATGCCAGGCTACCCTGTCCATCACCAACTCCCGGAGCTTACTCAAACTCATGTCCATCAAGTCAGTGATGCCATCCAACCATCTCATCCTATGTCATCCCCTTCTCCTCCAGCTTTCAATCTTTCTTGAAGATTGAGTTCTTGATGTGAACTCAAGGAGTTCATGATCTGAGCCCCAGTCAGCTCCTGGTCTTGTTTCTGCTGACTGTATAGAGCTTCTCCATCTTTGGCTGCAAAGAATATATCAATCTGATTTCAGTATTGACCATCTGGTGATGTCCGTGTGCAGAGTCTTCTCTTGTGTTCTTGGGAGACAGTGTTTGCTATGACCAGTGTGTCCTCTTGACAAAACTCTGTTAGCCTTTGACCTGCTTTGTTTTATACTCCAAGGCCAAACTTGCCTGTTACTCCAGGTATCTCTTGACTTCCTACTTTTGTACTCCAGTCCCCTGTAATGAAAAGGACATCTTTTGGTGGTGGTAGTTCTTGAAGGCTTTTTAGGTCTTCAGAGAACCATTCAACTTCAGCTTCTTCATCGCTACTGGTCAGGGCATAGACTTGATTACTATGGGAGTAGAGGAGGTAATGGGCAGAGGGGTGTCAGATCATTAGTAGTCTGGAAAGACAGCACAGGTTAAGAGCACAGGATTCAGAATCAATACCCTATCCAGTCCTTGAATCTCTGAGTTACCAAGAAAATTCATCTCCTTCTTCCTTAGTCTTCTCTGGAGTAAAAGACAATGATATAATTCTCTCTCTGTATTTTTGTGAGGATCAAGTGAGGTGATATTTGTAAGTCACTATGTGAGAAGTTGGCCCTGGGTCAGAACCCAGCTAATTCTCTAGACAAGTAGCTGTCATAATAGTAACAGTGGGAAGAGGTGATAGAGGCACAGGGATAGAAGAAGTGGACTCATTCTCAATGTACCAAGTGAACTGAAATAATGTAAACAAAAGTGCTTTGGAAACTATATCCAAAATGTTCAACAGCTAATCAGTGGAATGGGAAACTCAAATTACGGGTAGAATGTGAGGGAGTCAATCCCATCAGGATCTCTTGGGCAACAGCTCATTCTGTTTTACAGGGTAAATGGAGTGTGTACTGAGCTTCCTTTGGTTTCTGACAGCACAGGAGAGGATGGCGTATATACTGTTCGCTGTGAGTACGTTAAAAAAAAAAAATCTTTCTAAATTCTACTTCTAAGTGCAAGGAATTTGCTAAAGTCCAGGATGTTGATCAGAGTAATGATATGCGTAATGATAATCTAATGTGACCAGCTAATAGCCAGTATCCTGAATTTGGCAGAAATGTGTGTGTCAAAGCCAGTGCCTGGCGTGCAATATGATCAGACAGAGAAAGCACCTTGGTCATATGTGGTTCCTGCAACAAAAGGAAGTTGGCAAATAAGAAAGTAAATTGGAAGGACAGCTTCTCATTCCTTGCCTACTTTAAAAACTATATGTATTTATTTTTGCTACATTGAGTCTTCACTGCTGTTTTCAGGCTTTCTCTAGTATCAGCAAGCAGGAACTACTCTCTAGTCGCAGTGCCCAGGCTTCTCGTTGCAGCAGCTTACGTCTTGCTGTGGGTCATGGGCTTTAGGGCTTTAGGGCTCTTGGGCTCAGCACTTGCACCGCATGGGCTTAGTATTTGGGACTGGGCTCTAGAGTATACAGTCTTAGTTGCTCCGAGGTATGTGGAGTCTTCTTGGATCATGGATCAAACCTGTGTCCACTGCATTGGCAGATGGACTCTTAACCACTGGGTCACCAGGGTAGTTCCCTGCCCCACTTTCTCACAATGTCGAAAGGTCCTTGCCACAGTGTATCATTCAGGATATAGCACTGGGTATACAAAGCCCATGGGGCTTGTAGAGAAGACAGAGGCACATAGTTGGCAGAGATGCTTGAGAGAGGTAGATGAGTCTCAGGTGTCAGGATAGAGGGGAAGTTACTGCTGTGGCTGAATTTTTCTACCCCTCATAGTCACTCCGTCAGTGTTCCTTAGAAATTGCCTCAAGAAGCCTAGAGAGATGCAGATGGAAGGCGGTAGACATCACTCTCTATTTCTTCCAGGATTTGTTTTGTGGGAGAGAGTAAGTAAAAGGATTTACTTCCCTCCCACAGACCAAAGAAGTTCTGAGCCGTGTTCTGTTTTCTCCACAGATGATGGATATAACAAATTTCGCATACTTCAGGTGAACTATAGTCACCATATTATTTTTTATCTCGAGAATTTCAGTGACTCATTCCAACTGCTAGAGCTCTACGGTAGAGTATTTTCATGCTGGTGCTCATCTTGGGGTGGGGAGACCAGGGAAGGAAGGAAGCCTGGAGACAGGGTGGGCTTCCCAATCGTACCCTGGGACCTCTCTCCTCATTAAAGACAGATGCTCCCCTTTGGTAAAATCTCTCGGGTTCAGTGATGGGAAGATGATGACTCTCTCACTGTGCCAGAAAGATATCCTAAAGGTGTCACATTCAAGAAAGCCTTTTTTCCATCCCTGAGACTTGTGCCTAAGCACACAATCAGTGCCATTCACTTTCCCACTCGGCCAGAGACCCACCCCTGTCATGAGCCTCCATCACCAGGAAACAGGACAAAGCAGCTGCTGTCACTCTTCCCACAGCCCGAGAACCAGATACGAGTCCAGAACTCAAGAACGAGTTTGTGGAAATTTGCCAAAAGTATGGAATTGTTAAGGACAACATTATTGACCTGACCAAAGAGGGTAAGTTGAGCTATCTCTGGCTTTCTCTGCCTGAAGTCCCGTGTTGCTGAGTAGGAATGTGACTGAAGGGAGAAATCCAAGAGAAGTTAACACCCCCATTCAGTCCCCTTTGTCCTGACCTGGGAAACCATCTGGTTTCGTTCTGGGAAATAAACTGGAGTTGGCATTTGAATGTGCTCTTCTCTGCCTCCACAGATCGCTGCCTCCAGGCACGAGGGAATGGAGTGGCCTAGGGCTGCAGTTTGGTGAGCTCTGCTGGAGACGGGGTGGCCCAGGGTTCAGTGCCTTCCAGAAACATTAGGGGATTACAGTAGAAGATTTAAAAATCACAATAAAAATAATTTGGTAGGGAGAGCTTGAAATTTGGAGTTGGAGGACCTGGGTTCAGGATCTACTCCTGCCATGAGTTTTTTAGCAAATGATACAGCAATTAAAAGGGGAACAATGAGGTCTACCTCAGAGAATCGGTGTGAATATAATGCTGCAGAAAAGGGCTCAGTAATTGATAACGTGGGAAAAATCAGTAGGACTTACAGTTTTAAATGGGAAAAGGGTGCAAAAATGAAACTCAAATACATTCTGTGTTTGTGGTCCATCTTCAAATCCTGAAAGCACATCTCACCCTCCAATATATGGAAAAGATTTCTTCCTTCAATCTCTGCACATCCTTAACTTGTAATCTGTCTGAGCTTCCAGTTGTCTTCCAACCTGGAAAATAGACTCTTGAGTTTCCTCATCTGTTTCCTGCCTCAGATTTATTGTGTGGCTTCATTCAGATAATGTAGGTGAACGTCTTAGCAACTATGGCTTACATAAAGTCAGTATTTAATAAAAGATTGCTATGGCTTTTGCCAGTTTTTCAAAAATACTTTAAAATTTCCAATGCTGAGGATGGCAGAAATAAGCCTAGCATCCTTCATTGCTTCCACTCTTCTTTACATTCTTCCACATCTTCATAGGCTCTGGGGCAGGTTAAGATGGGATCAACAATAGGAAAAAAAAAACAAAACAAAACAGGAAAAGCATCACTAACACCCTCCTTTCCCCTATTCTGGCAAATAGCATGGGTTAGAATGCAGGTGATGACTATTTCTTCAATGTATTTTTGGTAATAGAAATTCTCTTTGTCCTCAGTTCAGTCTGAGAAGCACTTAATAAGCTTTTGTGTTCTCATTCTCATTTGCTTATTTAGTGCCACCTCATTTGGGCTCCAGACTCTTCTCTTCCATGGTTCCCACATCATCTTATGACAAGTGCTGGGACCTGACTTCCACCACTGTCGCACGGGAAGGCACCGTCTCTCCATCTTCAGGATATTCCCTGATTATCTAGGAAGACTTAGCAGCTCACCGAGAATCAAACTTTCCTCCAGATTTCCAATTCCCTTTGCCCCATTCAGGACAACAGGACCATGAATATGACCTTCCTCAACGTGTTCAATAAATGATTTGCTTGCAGTCACGTGGTTTTTCTTCGTTTATGTGAGAGACGCGGGGTGACAGGAAGAAAATGAGGCCGTGTGACCAGAGTCTTCCCCCAGCCTCTCAGAACCTTCCCTGAGACTCAGGATTTTACCCTCATCTGCAGTAATTCTCTGTCCTGATGAGTGCTACTTGTCTTTTGAGTTGCCCATTTCTTAGTGACCTGATAAACTGTAACACTTGCCCTAGAAATTGCTCCATCCTAGAATTCTCTTTTTCAGTGGGGGTACTGAGAGAGAGTTGCTGCTGGGGCTGACACCAGTTCAACATGTTTTTATGATACGGCTTTACAACCCAGCTTCTCTAACTCATCCATCCTCTGAGATTGTCAGTGTCCTTTCTTTCTTTTTCTGGCATGGCAAATGCTTTTATTTT
Organism: Redunca redunca; assembly: GCA_006410935.1. Lineage (NCBI taxonomy): Eukaryota > Metazoa > Chordata > Mammalia > Artiodactyla > Bovidae > Redunca > Redunca redunca. The sequence goes on from SJYQ01001254.1 coordinate 61,990, forward strand.
GTAGAAACACTTCTATGATATCTAGCTTGAAAATACCATTATAAGCTGTTATAATTTTATTTTTAATTTTATTCCTTTAAAAAAGTATAGTTGGTTTATAATATTTCTGCTGTACAGAAAAGTGATCCTGTTATATAGGTATATACACATTCTCTTTCATACTCCTTTCCATTATGGTTTATCACAGGATATTCAATATAGTTCTTTGTGCTATAAACAGAACCTTATTATTTATGCATTCTGTGTATGGTAGCTAATCCCGAATTCCCATCCTATCCCCCCCACCACCTTTTCCCCCTTGGCAACCACAGGTCTATTTTCTATGTTTATGATTCTGTTTCTGTTTTATTTAGAATGTGCAATGTTTTAGATTGCAAATATAAGTGGTATCATATACCATTTATTTTTCTGTTGGTCATTGTCTTTTCATACTCTTGGAAAACCTTCAACCACTGCTTTTATTTACTGTGAACATGTTAAGTGAGATTCCATGAAATGTAGTCAATACTCATCTTCAGCATTCTATACCTAATATGGTCAGGAGACATCAAGGAGGCTAAGTGTTATTACTGGTCTCTTCTTTGGGGAACTTACAAGCATTGGAGAAAGGGAAATTAAACTTCCCTTTCATTTGTAACCCTTTGACAACATCAGCTGATAATGAAAATTGTGTAAGAGTTACAGATGAGTGTTGTGGCAGAACAAGACATTGATAACAGTTGCCATGTGAAAAAAATAACTCATTATGGGCACTCAAGGTTCTCTTTATATGAACAAGAGAAGGCTTTCTAGGCATCTGACTCTCCCCGTATCTTTGTTTTTGTTGTTGTTCAGTTGCTCAGTTGTATCTGACTCTTTGTGACCCCATGGACTGCAGCACACCAGGCTTCCCTGTCTTCACGGTCTCCCAGAGTTTGCTCAGACTCATGTCCATTGAATCAGTGATGCCATCCAACCATCTCATCCTCTGTCATCCCCTTCTCCTCCTGCCTTCAATCTTTCCCAGCATCAGGGTTTTTTCCTTTCCTAATGAAAGGCTCTTTGCATCAGGTGGCCAAAGTATTGGAGCTTCAGATTCAGCATCAGTCCTTCCAATGAATGTTCAGAGTTGATTTCCTTTAGAATTGATTGGTTTGATCTCCTCACAGTACCAGGGACTCTCAGAAGTCTTCCTCAGCACCACAGTTCGAAAGCATAAATTCTTTGAGGCTCAGCCTTCTTTATGGTCCAGCTCTCACATCTGTACATGACTACTGGAGAAAACCATAGCTTCGACTATACAGACCTTTGTTGGCAAAGTGATGTCTCTGCTTTTCAGTATGCTGTCTAGATGTGTCATAGCTTTTTTTCGAAAGGCAAATGTCTTTTAATTTTCTGGCATGAGATACCATCCACAATGATTTTGGAGCCCAAGAAAATAAAGTCTGTCCCTGTTTCCATTGTTTCGCCATCTATTTGCCATGAAGTGATGGGACCAGATGCCATGATCTTAGTTTTCTGAATGTTGGGTTTTAAGCCAACTTTTTCACTCTCCTCTTTCACTTTCATCAAAAGACTCGTCTTTGCTTTCTTCCATAAGGGTGGTGTCATCTGCATATCTGAGATTATTGATATTTCTCCTGGCCATCTTGATTCCAGCTTGTGCTTCATCCAGCCTAGCATTTCTCAGAGTTACTCTGTGTATACATTAAATAAGCAGGGTGACAAGATTCAGCCTTGATGTACTCCTTTCCCAATTTTGAACCAGACCATTGTTCCATGTCTGGTTCTGATTGTTGCTTCTTGACCTGCATACAGGTTTTGTAGGAGGCAGGTAAGGTGGTCTGGTATTCCCATCTCTTTAATAGTTTTCCAGTTTGAGTGTAGTCAATGAAGCAGAAATAGATGTTTTTCTGGAATTCTCTTGCTTTTTCTATGATCCAGCAGATGTTGGCAATTTGACCTCTGGTTCCTCTGCCTTTTCTAAATCCAGCTTGAGCATCTGGTTCTTGGTTCATGTAGTATTGAAGCCTAGCTTGGAGAATNCTGCCTTTTCTAAATCCAGCATGAGCATCTGGTTCTTGGTTCATGTAGTATTGAAGCCTAGCTTGGAGAATTTAAAGCATTTCTTCGTTAGAATGTGAAATGAGTGAAGTTGTGTGGTAGTTTGAACATTCTTGGGCATTGCCCTTCTTTGGCATTGGAATGAAAATTGACCTTTTCCAGTCCTGTGGCCACTGCTCAGTTTCACAAATTTGCTGGCATATTGAGTGCAGCACTTTAACAGCATCATCTTTTAGGATTTGAAATAGCTCAGCTGGAATTCCACCACCTCCACTAGGTTTATTCATAGTGATGCTTCCTAAGGCCCACTTGATTTCACACTCTAGGATGTCTGGCTCTAGGTGAGTGATCATACCATTGTGGTTATCATGGAAAAAGCCAGACACGACTTAACTAAACCAAATCACATTTACGTAGGTATAGCTAACACACAGGATATCCCCAAAGCTTTTGGCCTGAGCAATTGAAAGGATATAATTGCCCTTCAGTTCAGTTCAGTTGCTCAGTCGTGTCCAACTCTTTGTGACCCCATGAATTGCAGCATGCCAGGCCTCCCTGTCCATCACCATCTCCCGGAGTTCACTCAGACTCACGTCCATCGAGTCAGTGATGCCATCCAGCCATCTCATCCTCTGTCGTCCCCTTCTCCTCCTGCCCCCAATCCCTCCCAGCATCAGAGTCTTTTCCAATGAGTCANTCCAGTTAACTAGAGGAGCCAGTTTAGTGGGGAAGGATGAAATGTTCCAGACATTTAATTCTTTTATCTAGCTCGTGTGTATGCTCAGTCAGCTCAGTCGTGTCTGACTCTTTGTGATGCTATGCACTGTAGCCTGCCATGCTCCTCTGTCCATGGGATTCTCCAGGCAAGAATACTGGAATGGTTTGCGGTGCCCTCCTTCAGGGAATCTTCCTAATATAGGGACTGAACCCACATCTCCTGGGTCTCCTGAGTTGCAGGCAATTCTTTAACCACTGAACCACCTGGGAAGCACTTACCGAGCTCAGCTGCTATTTAATAAAAGAGACCCAATTATAATTTAGTATTTTACCAAAAGATGGGTCCAGGTACTCACCACTCAAAACCCAACGAGGCCAGGTTGGTGGAAGGAAAGTTTGCTTTATTTCATATGCTGGCAACTGTCCAAAAGCTGACTACCCGCCCCCGCAACTGACAACTAGTGGGACAGAGCTTTTCTAGGATGAGGGAGAGGGCTGCATGCAGGAACAGCACAGTCAGCTCTGACAGTCATCTTCAAATTGGTCATCAGTGCTTTGACCATTGTCACGCTGATTGTTCTAAATACAGTTTGGTTTGTTTCCATTTCTTTGAGGCCGATTCTTGGAACTGTGGCAGGTTATGTCACAGGTACAGTCTGGCCATCATGTAATTAACTTCTTCCGCCTCGTGGGGGTTTCAGTATCTGTGAGACAGGATATGGCTCCGAATTATATCTATAGCCCTTGAGAAGGAACTAAAGGTCTTTGACTATGCTTAATGACTATGTTATTAGGATTTAGTCTTGTTTGACTATTTTCCTTTGCTTCTGCATACTCTCATTTCTCCGATTAAACTTATTCTTTGACTAAAGCTTTCCAAAGACAAAAGGCAGGCAGAGAACATGGGGCAGGGGGCAAGGACCATAGGGTCCTGCTTCGTTTCAGTATGATTCAGTAAGTGAGAGTTAATTTCATAACTTAGTGATAGATTTCATTATCAGCAACATAAATGTAAACATTCTTCAACACATTAAAAGGGAATGTTCAGTTCAGTTCAGTCGCTCAGTCGTGTCCAACTCTTTGCAACCCCATGAATCGCAGCACGCCAGGCCTCCTTGTCCATCACCAACTCCCGGAGTTCACTCAGACTCATGTCCATTCAGCCATCTCATCCTCTCAACCCCTTCTCCTCCTGCCTCCAATCCCTCCCAGCATCAGAGTCTTTTCCAATGAGTCAACTCTTCACATGAGGTGGCCAAAATATGTACTAAATCTATATTAGCATTGTTAGATCTCAAAAGTAAATTGTAAGGTGAAAAAAGCCAGTTGCAGAATGATATGTGCAGTATGACACCATTTATATAAATTTAAATAACACAGAACAATGCAGTACATTATTTACGGATTCCTATAAGTATGATCACACAGTGTTTCTCATCACGTGCATATGAATCACCTGCGGATCTTGTTAAACATTAGCAGGCTCTGATTTAGCGGGTCTGGGGTGGAGCTTGAGATTCCGCCTTCTAACAAGCTCCCGGAGATGCTGCTACGCCATCATGGGAGACAGGAGACACAGGTAAAGTGAAACTTTCTTACTTCCTTCAGTTATCTTGCTCTGTGTGGATGCTGAAACCTCTCTGTTGCACTTCTGAACTCTCATAAAGGTATTCTTGCCCATGAGTGGTTGTTAAAATAGGTGTATCTATGGGGTTATGTGGGCTGGGACTTCCTATTCTACCATCCTGCTAATGAACCCAAATCAGTTGTGCATCATTTCACCCAAAAGACACACAGAGAGAAAGACATTGAGGTTGTTGTTGTTGTGTGTTTTTAAAAAGCATTTGTTTAGCTGTGTCGGTTTTTAGTTGCAGTGTATGAACTCTTAGTTGCAGCATGTGGATCTAGTTCCCCGACCAGGGTTCCAACCTGGGCTCTCTGCTCCATCGGGAGCGTGGAGTCTCATCCAGGAAGTCCCAAAACACTGAGTTTTCAGAACTATTTCTTATTTTTCTAGAATATCTACTGAAATCAGGGGTCAAATGAAAGTTATAGTGGAATTATTATTGATGCAGTTCCTTGCTCCACGAGGAATTCATGCAAGGCTTCATTGGGATTTGTGCTGCAGGAGGGCTTGAAAACAAGAAACAGGTGCCCTTTCTTCACTCCTAGAGGGAAGGTGCGCTGGTTCCTTACGTGGGATAACAACAGGGGTGGGTCTGGGGCTTTTGAGCAGGAGGAGTGCCTTAGGGGGTGTGCCTGTTCACTCGGTGGCTCTGTGTACCCTGCTTGTGCTTAGCACTTCAGAAGCGGCAGGCTTTTGTGGTCTTTTGTATCTTACTGTTCATAAGAACCCAAACTGCGCATGTCTGGAGCTATTTTTCAGTTCCATATAGTTTCTTTGTATTCTGTTACTGGAGGAGGCATTTGTCCAGCCGCAAGCATTGCAGCAAAGGGTCCCAGGTCCCAGACCATCTCAGAATCAGCTGTCAGTGGGAGCTACACTGCCGCCTTGTCCATTTTTCCTCAGGGATGGAGGCCACGCTCACAGCCAAATCCATTCGAGGATTTTCCATCATGATATTTAAATCCTAAATTGTGTTTTCATTTCTTCCTTATCACCCTATTGCTGCTTCATGTCCCATGAACATGTTCCTAGGTTCTGAAAACAAGTTGATTAAAGAAAGGGAAGCAAGTCTACTGTAAAGAGCACCACAGAATAACATTCTAATTACTGGCAAGTGTGAGCTAGGTTTGCACAGTAGATCATAACACACTTCCTTCCAAGAGTTAAACATTTATATGTTAGGAAACTCTGTTGCTGTGAAAGATACAGTTGCGTGCATGGATGTGAAGTCACTTCAGTTGTGTTCAACTCTTTGTGACCCCATGGACTGTAGCCTATCAGCTTCTCCGTCCATGGGGTTTTCCAGGCAAGAATACTGGAGTGGGTTGCCATTTCCTTCTCCAGGAGATCGTCCCAACCCAGGGATTGAACCGGGGTTTCCCACATTGCAGGCAGACGCTTTACCGTCTGAGCCACCAAGGAAGTCCAAGATCCCATAATCCTTTACTCAAACAGGGTTTTGCCTCTCTGTCCTTGCTATGCCTATTCCCTCAAGGTGTTTACAAGAGACAAACACTGGCTATGTACCCTGTTGCTGTTGTCCCATTTCAGAGGGTAAACAAGAGGCTGACTGTAAATGGCTTAACTGGAGCCCATCCGTCTCTTGTCTCAGGAAATGTTAACACTTTCCTGCTAAAAGTATTCAGCCTGAAGCCCACATCTTCGTGCCCCATGATGTGGGGCGGTGGTAACTGGAGGCTGGTTGTAAATGTCTAACCTGAAGTCCATCTATCTCCTCCATCAATAACAGACAATTACTGGCTAACAACTTGGGAAGAAGACAGAGAATGCAGGGCCAGTTTGTTGAGGAGAGCCTGGCCTGGGAAAAAAGGTCTGGTCAGCAGCGCTGACGGGGATTATCCAGCCGCCAGAATTCCCTCAACCTAACACAGCTACCTTCCTCTCCCCATGTTTCTATTAAAGCTGAACTAGTTCCTCACAGATTTCCTCAGACACCCCATGAGCAAGCCCACCTCTGGACCCCAGTCCTTGCTGCTTCCTTTGTGTGAAACGCTCATCTCCCAGATACCGGCATGACCCGCTGTCTCGCGGCCCTCTGGCACCTGGGTGACTCCTCCAAACTCCAAGTCTAAGTAGCACTCTTTTCCCATCTTTTCTGATGGGCTTCTCATGTTTGTTTATTGCCCGTACCCACCCCCTCTAGAATGTAAACGTGTTGAAGTCAAGGAGATTCTTTTATTCTCTGCAGTATCCAACAGGTGAAACAGTGCTCAGCGTGACACAAGCAGGCACGCCAGGCTTGTTTCCTCCATAAGTGGAGGAATAGTAATAATCTCCATAATCTTTCCTGCACCAGAAAGATTGGAGAACCCATCTTCTTTCTCCCTTGTCTGGTGGTAATATTTTCATGAGTGTGTTTCAGCTCAGACCAAAGAATGTGGGGCCTTTAGCATCTTTCCCATTGGTAGAATTGGACAGATGGGAACTCTAAGGTGATTGGTTCAGAAAAATCTCTTCACAAAACACTATGCTCTGAATATCTAGTTTTCATACACACACACAGGTTTAGCAGTCAGCCTTGAGAGAAGAGCAGAGAATCCATGACCCTTCCTCCCCACCGCCTACAGCCTGGCCATAGTGCTATTCCCACTCCATTTTTGCCCAGTCTTCTGGGAGTCTTAAAAAAAGATTCAAAAGCTACTGACATGGCAGGTACAAGATTTGGCCAGATGGAGGGAGATGGATGTTTCTGGAATGTGATCCAGTCTTTTGAGTTGACTCTGAGTGAGCTGAAGGCACTAGAGGTCTCTAAACATACAGGTAAAAATGGAAGAGCAGATTTGCAGGATTCAGAAGAAAAGGAGGGACTGTGTGAGGGGAGCTCAGGAGACAGCCTATGGCTGGGCTGTACTGTTTTCCATTTCCTCAAATCAGTTTGCCTAATCTGACTCACACTTTTTTTTAAGTTTTTTTTTTTTTTTTTGGACCATTTTTAAAGTCTTTATTGACTTCATTACAATATTGCTACTGTTTTTATGTTTTGGTTTTTTGGCTCGGAGGCATGTTGGATCTTAGCTCCCTGACCACTGGACCAGCAGGTAAGGTCCTGACTCATAGATTCTTGTAGACAAATATGAGTCTTAATTAAAAAAAAAGAAGTTCCTACATTCGTGGTCATCTTGTATAATACATATATTGCTATACCTCTTCCCTAAACTTACAGCTATGCCCACATCTCCCCATTGCTTTAAGGCCCGGAAAAGATTTGTAAAAAGCTTCCCCCCACCACTGGCTTGTTGCTCTCATTTCTCTTTCACTGCACTTTTTCACCTCAGCTGTAAAGCAAGGAACAGAATAAGAATCCATCTACGTCTTCTCTGTTTGTAAAAGGGGAATAATAAAGATGCACGCTCAGTCAGTGTGTGGTGACCAGGTACTTGTGGGCACAAATGGAAGTGCACAGTTTCTCCTTTTTGGTATGGAAGCATCCCCTGATTCTTTATTAGAAGTGCCTGCATTCACCCTCAGTTGCTCAGTCATGTCCGACTCTGCATCCCCATGGACTGTATCCGGCCAGGCTCCTCTATCTATGGAATTCTCTAGGTAGGAATACTGCAGTGGGTTGCCATTTCCTCCTCCAAGGATCTTCTGACCCAGGGATGGAACCTGCATCTCATACATAGGCAGGCAGATTCTTTACCACTGTGCCACCTGGGAAGTCTAGTAACTACTAAATGATAGATTGTGTTGTGAAGATTAAATTACTAAATATTGCAAAGCATTTTGAACAATGCTTCACATGCAGTAAGCACTATCTGAAGTGTTTGCTGTTATTATGCTTTTAATACATGTGTTGATTCACTTTGCTAATAATTATAGTTTTTTATCTATCTCCATCATTGCAATTCATCCATAGTGTATTGTTATTGAACAATTCTTATCAGATTTTTATTTAAGATAATACTAACTTCATAAAATATATAAGGGAGTTTTCTACCTGAAAATGAGTCAAATAGCTTTGGGAGGATCCCTACGTTAGAGACTATCATTTAAATTATGGGCAATGTATCTGTAAAACAATTGAGCCATCATCTTTGGTAACTGCTGTCTTCTAATTTTCTGTTCCTCTAGGGCTGTGATATTTGTGTTGTCCACCAAAAATTTGCATTTCTCCTGAGCACATTGAAATTAGATGTGCCTTGCTTTAATCACTGGAAGTGAACAGTAGTTCCATAGGTCCTGTGTATCAGGATTTTTTTAAAGCTTCCCAGGTGATTCTAAAGTGCAGCCAACGCTGAAAAAATGCTTATATAAAGATGGAATGAGTTAGTTCCCCCCCCACATCTGTAAATTAGAATTCTAGAATGCAAGAGACCCAGGTTCAATCCCTGGGTCAGGAAGATCCCCTGGAAGAGGTAATGGCTACCACTCCAGTATTCTTGCCTGGAGAATCCCATGCACAGAGGAGCCTGGCGGGCTTCAGTCCATGGGGTCGCAAAGATTCTGGCATAACTGAGCGACCGACACTATCCAATGGTGGCCAAGTGGCCAGGGCTGAGTTAGGTGCCAACAGGCCACGTAGGCCACTTTAGAAGGCCTCTTCCTGAAAGCCTGGGCCTGGGGCTTCTGCTAGGATTCCTCAGACTCTCTGCAAGCCAGAGAAACTAAGTCGATGCAGGGCGTGTAGGGGAAGGCCCCCTGAGAGGGCTGTGGGTTGACTGGGAAGTATGAGGCTGGCACAGATGTTTTTAGAACCTGGGTGTCTAGAATTCCCCAGACCTCTCCACATAGGAGTTGCAAAACTTAGAATCAGAGCCTGCAGGAGCCCTGTGTTGGCAAAACCTGGAGCCAGCAGGTGGTTGGTTGATCTCTGCTGCTTGCTGGTTAGAGGTAGCCCTCAATGTGTTTGGGGACTGGGAACTTCACCTACCAGGGCCCAGGGCACCCCTAGGTATGTTCAGAATTTGGACCTCAGAATTAGGGCCTGCTGGGGAAGAAGCATCTGGCTGAAAGTGAGTGAATTTGGAGTCTTCACTTACCCAGCAACTCCAGTGCCTTTAGGAACTAAGGAAGCACCCTCCACCCACAATAGCTCAGGGCTCCTCCAGCCTCCTCTCTGAGGCCTGTGAGTCAGTGCAATGTGGGGAAGTCATGAGTTCTAACCTTCAAATATAGGCATTTCCCATCGACCATCAGAAATGAAAATCAGAGATTCTGTGTGAAAATGCTAACCAGAAAGTTATTTCCTATTTTTAATGATAGTTTTCTTGAGGTATAATTGACAATCAACTGCATGTATTTAAATCTGATGCTTTTACATAGATGCTCCCATGAAACCATCACCACAGTCAGGATAGGAGGTATCTTTGTGATCCCCCAAAATATCCTCTGTCCCTTGGTAATCCTTTCCTCCCACATCGCCACCCAAGCCTCAGGTAACCACGTTCCCACTTTCTGTCTCTAGAGTTTGCATCTTCTAGAGATTTATACAAATGCAGTTACCAGTATGTACTATTTTTGTTGTTCTGCTTTCACTCGGCTTAATTATTTTGAGATTCATTCATGTCATGTTTATCAATATTCTTTTCTTTTTTGTTGCTGAATAGTGCTCCATTGATGGAGAAGGAAATGGCACCCCCCTGCCATATTCTTGCCTGGATAATTCCATGGACAGAGTAACCTGGCAGGCTACGGTCCATGAGGTCACAGAGAGTCAGACACGACTGAGTGACTAACACACACATGGTGCTCCACTGCATGAACACACAGCAATTTGTTTACCTGTTCCTTTTGATGTTGATGGACATTTGGGTTGTCTCCTAGTTCTTGGCTGTTACAAATAACTACTATGAACATGTGTTTACAAATCCCTTTATGAACATATGTTTACATTTCTCTTGGTTTATACCAGGAATGGAATGGCTAGGTCATATAGTAATTGTATATTTAATTTTTGTAAGGAGCTGATGATTTTTTTCTAGAGTGGTTTGCCATTTTACATATTCATCAAAAGTGTATGAGAGTTCCTATTCCTGCAGATCCTCACAAACACTTGGAATTTTAAGTAGAAAAACTGTGATGTGTTACACAGAATCCCAAAATTCCCAAGTTTCCAAAGATCTGAGTAAGACACGTTCAGTTCAGTTGCTCAGCCATGTCTGACTCTTTGCAACCCTGTGGACTGCAGCACGCCAGGCCTCCCTATCTATCACCAACTCCCAGAGTTTACTCAAACTCATGTCCATTGAGTCGGTGATGCCATCCAATCATCTCATCCTCTGTTGGCCCCTTCTCCTCCTGCTCTCAATTCTTCCCAGAATCAGGGTCTTTTCAAATGAGTCAGCTCTTCGCATGAGGTGGCCAAAGTATTGGAGTTTCAGCTTCAACATCAGTCCTTCCAATGAACACCCAGGATTGATCTCCTTTAGGATGGACTGGTTGGATCTCCTTGCAGACCACATTAATTGAATAAACAGTAAACTGTAATGTTGGGACATAAAAATCTTAAAGCATTATTTCATTACCAGAAACTAACCAGGCTGCCTTGTGTTCACCTAAGCCTGGGATGCTTTTCTTAGACCATTAGAGATGCACATCATTTTTGTTGATAATTCTGAAGTTCTCTCAGTTGTATGTGAGTAAGTTCAGTCGCTCAGTAGTATCCAACTCTTTGCGACCCCATGGACTGTAGCTTGCCAGGCCTCCCTATCTATCACCAACTCCCGGAATTTACTCAAGCTCATGCCCATTGAGTCAGTGATGCCATCCAACTATCTCATCCTCTGTCGTCCCCTTCTCCCCTTGCCTTCAATCTTTCCCAGAGTCAGAGTCTTTTCCAACGAGTCAGTTCTTTGCGTCAGGTGGCCAAAGTATTGGACTATAATCCAATTGTATGTGAACTAGAATCCAAACTTTCCCCAGACTGTTAAAAATATTGCACAATATTTTTTAATGTGAACTTAAGTTTTCCCCCAAAGAGCTGCCAAAAAACAAAAACAAAAAAAACCATTGTACTGAGAAATACAAATATTCCATGAAGATTTGGGTATGAAAAACTAAAAGACTGAGAGAACATTCTATAACATATGCCTTTATTTCTGCTCTTCCCTTGGGGTTCACAATAGGTGCTGTGCTTACTCTGTTCCTTTGACTGCCTGGTCTTATCACATTTTTCCTTTATCCCCTCTTCCTGTTAAAACAGAAATTATGCAACCTTCAGATTCAAACAATAAATCTGCTCTTTCCACCCAACTACCCACACCCCTACCTTGGTGCTGGATGTGATCATGTGATTTGCTTGGCCAGTAGCACATTGGTAGAAGCAATGGCGTGTCATTCCTTGCCAGTTTTGAGAGCCAGTATGCAATTTATCCATCTACCCCTTTGTCAGCACCCAATGACTACTTCTTCCACTTGGTCCCAGAGAATGATGATCCGGAGTCTAGAGTCCTCAGCCAATTTGTGATGAGCAGTTTGGTTGAGAAAGAAATCTTTATGGTGGGAAGCCACTGAAATTTGAAAGTTGTTACCACAATACAACATGACTATTATGCTGAATCTTGTGGTTCAGTGGCTCAGTCGTGTCTGACTCTTTGTGACCCCATGGACTGCAGCATGCCAGGCTTCCCTTTCCTTTACAGTCTGCTGGGGTCCAGCCCCAGTGGATCCAGGGTGATTCGAAGGAGAGACGGAGTAGGCGAGGAAAAAACTTATTTATATAGAAATATAAAAGAGATTAAGAAGAAATAGTGTAGTAGGAAAATTAAGTGGAAAAAAGAAGCTGAATAACTTGGTTTACGTGGAAAGCCAATAAAGTTCCAGACAAGGAGCTTGCACCATCTACATTAGGCCACTGGCATCCGTTTGAATATCGGAGAGTGCCCCGCCTTGGGCTCTCTCTCTTAGGGAGCTTAAAAGCCAGGATAAGTAAGTAGACATGGTGAGCCTCCACTCCCCAGATAGGAATTCAGCCTGAAATTAGAGTAAAGAGGAGACATAGGGGAAACCAGTCCAGCGACTGGCTTCGGCTCGTATTGTTCAGAAGGCCTTTTATACCTTTTTTATTGTACATAGAGATCAATGGGTAATACAAAATTATGCAGTGTTAGCAGCCCAGACTCTTATCAAAACCAGGCTTTTCTCTCTGCATACCTAGTTGTATATACAAGTCTTGGGTAATTTACATCATCTTCCTGCGAAAAGGGCCAATTAACATTTTACAACCTTTTTTCTGATAAGGGTTTGTCAACCAGAAGACTTATTTGTGTTGATCTTCCCAAAGTCTGGTGCTACCCTCAGAAAACACTAAATAAAGTTACATTCTTACATAGCAAGGACACAAGAGGAGTGCAGTGATATATAACAAAGAAAAGTAATTAACTCAAAAGTCTAGTGTTGCTAACATCAAAACTACTATATATCTTTTTCCATATCCCGTTTACATTGATTAACATCCTCCCAGGTGCCTAAAAGATAAAGAATATGGAGGCCTGGTGGCAATGATTGAGTCAACAGTGAAAACCCGTCACCAATATGAATTTTAGCTCTTTAGAAAAGGCTCTGTATCTTTAAGATGCTTTAAGCTCTGTGCCTCTTGCGGTTGGGGGGCTATAAGCAATTCACAAGCTGTAAGAGGGCAGGGGAACCTATTAGGCAAGCTAGAGAGCTATCAGAGGAGTTTTAACTGAAACATCCCTTTCAAATGCAGAAGACTAAAGCCCTGATTTGACTTTTTCTAGAGAATATCAGAAGAGCAGAGTACAAAAGCCAGCAGATTTTTAGTTTTGGGGGTACATGCCTGGGAAATACCAGGGGGAACCTCTGAAGCATGATCACGTCCTTGCGTTTTGTCAGGCTTCCTTCCTCATGACCTTGTCATGGGCAGGATTCCTCACACTGGCTCCCGGCAACGGTCTCCCAGAATTTGCTCAAACTCATATCCATTGAGTCAGTGATGCCATCCAACCATCTCATCCTCTGTCGTCCCCTTCTCCTCCCGCCTTCAGTCTTTACCAGCATCAGGGACTTTTCTAATGAGTCGGCTCCTCAAATCAGGTGGCCAAAGTATTGGAGCTTCAGCTGCAGCACTAGTCCTTCCAATGAATATTCAGGGTTTATTTCCTTTAGGTTAACTGGTTTGATCCCCTTGCAGAATACATGAAGTCAGTTTTGGACACCAAGCGAAATTCCTCTAGGTTTTCAAGTTTATTGCCACAGAGTTTTACCTAATATTCTCATGTATATATCTCATCTCTTCTAATTATGTTGTGAAGTATGTTGCTTTTCTCATTCTCAATCACATTTTTACTGAATATCTGAATCCACCTTACATACTTTACTACTCCAGTTTTGGGTTCTATTTGTTCAACTTTTTTTTTTTCCTAGTTCATTAATTCCAACTTTTATATGAAGGGAAGAGTCTAGCATGGTAGTTAACATCATAAACTCAAATCCAGACTCTCTGGGCATGAATCAAGGCTTTATCAGAGTCTAAGTATGCGATCTTAAGCAAGCTGCTTATTCCCTGTGCTTGCTTCCTCATCAGTAAATTAGGATAATGAAACTACCTACCTCATTTGCTTTTTGTAAGGATTAAAACATGCCAAACAGTGCCTAGCAATTATGCAGGTTCAATGGTGTTACTATTTCTCTTTGTTTTGTTCTCCTCAAATTACTGAGATTAACATTTGGTTCATTTCCATTCAGTCTTGAAAATATTAAAACATTTAAAGCTGGCAGATCATCTCAGATTTCAGCTTTAATTGCGTCACTTTGGGGAAATATTCCGTTTTCATTACAGGTTAATTTCATCAGTCAGTTCAGTTCAGACACTCAGTCGTGTCCGACTCTTTGCAATCCCATGAATTGCGGCACGCCAGGCCTCCCTGTCCAACACCAACTCCTGGAGATGACTCAGACTCACGTCCATCGAGTCGGTGATGCCATCCAGCCATCTCATCCTCTGTCGTCCACTTCTCCTCCTGCCCCCAATCCCTCCCAGCATCAAAGTCTTTTCCAATGAGTCAACTATTCGCATGAGGTGGCCAAAGTACTGGAGTTTCAGCTTCAGCATCATTCCCTCCAAAGAAATCCCAAGGCTGATCTCCTTCAGAATGGACTGGTTGGATCTCCTTGCAGTCCAAGGGACTCTCAAGAGTCCTCTCCAACACCACAGTTCAAAAGCATCAATTCTTTGGTGCTCAGCTTTCTTCACAGTCCAACTCTCACATCCATACATGACCACAGGAAAAACAACAGCCTTGGCTAGATGGACTTTTGTTGGCAAAGTAATGTCTCTGCTTTTGAATATGCTATCTAGGTTGGTCATAACTTTCCTTCCAAGGAGTAAGCGTCTTTTAATTTCATGGCTGCANATCACATCTTCTTTATCCATTCATCTGTCAGTGGACATTTAGGTTGTTTCCATGTTTTAGCTTTTGTAAGCAGTGCTGCTATGAACACTGGGGTGTATGTGTCTTTTCAAATTACAGTTTTCTCTAGATATGTGCCCAGGAGTGGGATTGCAGGATCATATGGTAACTCTATTTTTTGTTTTTTGAGGAAATTCCATACTGTTTTCCATAGTGGAAGCACCAGTTTACTTTCCCACCAGCCATATAAGAGGGTTCCCTTTTCTCCACACTCTCTCTAGCATTTGTTATTGCAGACTTTTAAAATTTTATTTAGTTTTTTATTCAAGGATAATTGTTTTACAGAATTTTGTTGTTTTCTGTCAAACACGAATCAGCCACAGGTACACATATGCCCCCTCCCTTTTGAATCCCGCTCCCGTCGCCCTCCGCATCCCACCCCTCTAGGTTGATACAGAGCCCCTGTTTGAGTTTCCTGAGCCATACAGCAAATTCCCTTTGGCTATCTAATTTACACATGGCAATGTAAATTTCCTTGTTACTCTTTCCATACATCTCACCCTCTCCTCCCCTCTTCCCATGTCCATAAGTCTATCCTCTATATCTGTTTCTCCGAACAGTTCAGTCACTCAGTCGTGTCAGACTCTTTGCGACCCCATGGACTGCAGCACACCAGGCTTCTCTGTCCATCACCAACTCCCGGAGCTTACTCAAACTCATATCCATCCAGTTGGTGATGCCACCCAACCATCTCATCCTCTGTCATCCCCTTCTCCTCCCACCTTCAATCTTTCCCAGCATCAGGGTCTTTTCCAGTGAGTCAGTTCTTCATATCAGGTGGCCAAAGTATTGGAGTTTCAGCTTCAACATCAGTCTTTCCAATGAATATTCAGGACTGATTTCCTTTAGGATTGACTGGTTTGATCTCCTTGCAGTCCAAGGGACTCTCAAGAGTCTTCTCCGACATCACAGTTCCAAAGCATCAGTTCTTCAGCACTCAGCTTTCTTTATAGTCCAACTCTCACATCCATACATGACTACTGGAAAATCCATAAGTTAGACTAGACATACTTCTGTTGGCAAAGTAATGTCTCTGCNACAAGTGTATACAAATGCACTCAAACACACCATTTTATTTATTTTTTCACTGGCACTGACGTACCCCACTTAAAAATTTTCACTGGACTAAAAAATAACTTATTTTTAAAGAAAGACTGTATTTTAAATACTCATTTGTCTGTATTGTTCTATTGTTATCAGTTTTTTTTCCCCCACAAAGAATGTTTTTCCTTTTCCCAGTGTAAAAAGTCTGCTACATATTTGCATAGAGTAGTCCCTAATAAATCTTTCTTTAGTAAGGGAGTAGCAGAAAAGGAGCCTAACTTTGAGTGAGTTTTAATGTTCCCAAGCCCTGGTTTCTACATGTGTAAAATGCAAGGCTGTAACAATTCGGATGGGGTAGCAGGCTGTCTTGTCCACCAAGGCTGTGGCAACAACCAGAGACTGGATGGCTTATGAAGATTTATTTCATAGTTCTGGGGGCCAGAAAGTCCATGATCAAGAGCAGACTGGGTGGCAGGTGAAGACCTGCTTCCTGGTTCACAGACAGCTGTCTTCTCCCTGTGTCTGCACATGTTGCAAGGGACAAGGCCGCTCCCTGGGGTCTCCCGTAAGAGAGCACTAATCTCATTTATGAGGCCTGTGATTGGGGGTTAGAGATAACACCTAAACATCCTGCTTCAGCACAGGCTTAGCCAGTAATGGCACAATAAAAGATGATTATCTGAACATGAATTCAACTGAAATTCAAGTGGACTTAAAGCCAGAACCATATACTCACTCAGGAGCTTATAAAAAGTGTCCACTGTCTTCTCCTCTGCTAGAGGGAATTAAAGCTAGCCTGGAAAGTTGCCTGATGGGACTATTGCGTGTCTGACTTGGGAGTCGACTCTGTTCTCTCCAGTTTCATCCTCTCTGTTAAAGCGGGGACACAGAGAGGTTAAGAAACTTGCCCAGAGACAGGCAACTGCTTTTGGGGCTGAGCCAAGTCTCAGCACCTAAACGAGGTGTAGGACCAGGGTTCCTTTCATTAACACCAAGATATTCTCCACTGAGTGCAGACTGCCTGGCTTTCTTGTCAGAGTTACCTTGCCTGAGTGATCTGCCTGCAGGATTGCTTTGGGGGAACTTTTGGGTGTAGAGAGCTAGTCTGACTTCTTTTTATCTAAGAAAAGAATCAACAGATTAGACAAAGCATAGTGTACATTCAGGACAGCAAAGCTCAGGAGTTAGTTTCATTTGCTTAGTGATCACATTCTTATAATTAGGTTCTTTTAAGGTAGGAGGGGAATAGAAATGGGGAAACAGGAAAGGGGTGTGGAATTAAAAAATTATTCACAACCTAAAAGTTGAGAGTTAAGTTTTATTCTGCTACACCAACATCTTTTCATTTATGTGGGCTTTCACAATTTGCCAAGCACCTCGTTAGCTTCATTGACCTTGTTTATTATACTATATCGAGATTAGGGAGATGGCTCCCCGCCCCCCAGTCTTTGGGAGGCTTTTTGCATACTCAGACCTGTGTTTCAGTAGCTTATTCTATACCAATCCTTAAAAAAAATGTATACACATACATAAATGTGTATGTACATATATATGCACATATGGAAGACACTTCCTGCGTTGCCCCATCACACCCTGGGTCACAAAACACAAAGAGAAAATAGTCTTCGTTTGACAGTTCCCAAGTTGCCACTGATGCTTCAGTACTAAAGGGCTTAGAAGTGTTTACACTTTCAAGAGGAGGAGGAACATTTTAGGCTTCCCTTTAATAAGTCTCATTTTGAGACAGCATGATGAGATTGGCCAAATACTCTTCATGCAATTTTTGTAGTAAGTCCTTCAAAGAATGAATGGTCAAGCCCATTTATTTCTCCTCCTAGAACTTATCCTTCTTATTTTTCTTAGTTGTGAGGTTATATATAAAGGTATGGGCATACAGATATTATGAAACATAAAGGCTATCACGTGGGAGGAAATCAGAAATTAAAAATCTAAACTCAGGAGGCAGGGTGGAAGGAAACACAGTCTTTTCACAGAGCTGTTACATACAATGCAACTGTCCTCAAAGGCAGGAATGGAAAAAGCTAGCCATTCAGCTGTAGAACAAGGCTAGGGTCTCGGCTTTAGAGCTTTTCACATCTTTAGCATTGGGCTGGGCAGGGCGTGTCTTTTCCAGAGTAGGCCAGAGCAGATAAGTCCAGCTTGGTCTTTAAGGCTTGAGTCAGCTCTGTGGCCAGCAACTTGTGGAGGGACAAGCCATCATGGGAATATACCCAGTTTCTCCCAGTCCAGTCATAACGCTTGGGGCCACTGGATGGTGAAGATAACCAGATTTGCTTGTTTGGAGTCTGCTTGTTGATCACGTAGGTTCCTAGATCTCCACCCAGTTTAACTGTTAGAACACCACTCCCAAAGGAGACATCATAGTCTTCAGACATGTACGGTTTGTCTGCAAGATCTTCAAAAAAACTCTGCTAAGGAGTCCAGTGTCTCCTCCGCCAGTCTTTCGTAGGTGGTATCGTCCAAAGTGCCAGCATCACCCAAAGTTCCCGCTGTCCTCAAATTTATCCAGCAGACACTTTGCTTTTTGACATCCAGGGTCTGGTTGAGGCAGTGGAGGCTCAAACTGGACTGGCTGCGCCCCGGGGCCTTGGCGGTTCCGATGCGTAGGCCCTGGAGGCCGCAGAGCGAGAGGTCCTTCGCCGGCCGTGGGGCCCCGGCACTGGCAGGGGCAAAGCCCGGGAGTGCGGAGCGGGGCAGGAAACTGGCAACGGAGCGGCGCCCGAGCATCCACATGCTCTTAGCGATCGGCGGTGGCTCCGCCCTCCCATGTCTCTGCTTTTTAATATGCTGTCTAGGTTGGTCATAACTTTTCTTCCTAGGAGCAAGCGTCTTTTAATTTAATGGCTGCAGTTAACCATCTGCAGTGATTTTGGAGCCCCCCAAAATAAAGTCTGTCAATATTTCCACTGTTTCCCCATCTATTTGCCATGAAGTGATGGGACCAGATGCCATGATCTTTGTTTTCTGAATGTTGAGTTTTAAGCCAGCTTTTTTCACTCCCTGTTTCACTTTCATCAAGAGACTCCTCTTTGCTTTCTGCCATAAGGGTGGTGTCATCTGCATATCTGGGATTATTGATATTTCTCCTGGCCATCTTGATTCCAGCTTGTGCTTCATCCACCCTGGCATTTCTCATGATGTACTCTGCATATAAGTTAAATAAGCAGGATGACAATATACAGCCTTGATGTAGTACTCCTTTCTCTGTTTGGAACTAGTCTGTTGTTCCATGTCCAATTCTAACAGTTGCATCTTGACCTGCATACAGATTTCTCAAGAGACAGGTCAGGTGGTCTGGTATTCCCATCTCTTTCAGAATTTTCCACAGTTTGTTGTGATCCACACAGTCAAATGTTTTGGCATAGTCAATAAACAGAAGTAGATGTTTTTCTGGAACTCTCTTGCTTTTTTGATGATCTAACAGATGTTGGCAATTTGATCTCTGGTTCCTCTGCCTTTTCTAAATCTCATCTAGAAGTTCATGGTTCACATACAGTTGAAGCCTGGCTTGGAGAATTTTGAGCATTACTTTGCTACATGTGAGATGAGTGCAGTTGTGTGATAGTTTGAGCATTCTTTGTCATTGCCTTTCTTTGGGATTGGAATGAAAACTGACCTTTTCCAGTCCTGTGGCCACTACTGAGTTTTCCAAATTTGCTGGCATATTGAGTGCAGCACTTTTACAGCATCATCTTCCAGGATTTGAAATAGCTCAACTGGAATTCCATCACCTCCCCTAGCTTTGTTCGTAGTGATGCTTCCTAAGGCCCACTTGACTTCACATTCCAGGATGTCTGGCTCTAGATGAGTGATCACACCATTGTGATTATATGCGTCGTGTCATGAAGATCTTTTTTGTATAGTTCTTCTTTGTATTCTTGCCACCTCTTCTTAATATCTTCTGCTTCTGTTAGGTCAATACCATTTCTGTCCTTTATTGTGTCCATCATTGCGTGAAATATTCCCTCAGTATCTCTAATGGTCTCTGCATTGCTGCTCTGTAAATAAATTCTTCAGTACTATTTTTCTAGGTTCCATATGATATTTATCTTTCTCTTTCTGACTTACTTCACTCTATATAATAGGTTCTAGGTTCATCCACCTCATCAGAACTGACTCAAATGTGTTCCTTTTTATGGCTGAGTAATATTCCATTGTGTATATGTACCACACTTCTTTATCCATTCATCTGTCAATGGACATCTAGGTTGCTTCCATGTGCTAGCTATTGTAAACAGCACTGCAATGAACAATGGGATACNTCCATTGTGTATATGTACCACAACTTCTTTATCCATTCATCTGTCAATGGACATCTAGGTTGCTTCCATGTGCTAGCTATTGTAAACAGCACTGCAATGAACAATGGGATACATGTGTCTTTTTCAATTTTAGTTTCCTCAGGGTATATGCCTAGAAGTGGGATTGCTGGGTCATATGGTGGTTTTATTCCTAGTTTTTAAAGGAATCTCCATACCATCTTCCATAATGGAAGAATCAATTTACATTCCCACAAACAGTGCAAGACATTCCCTTTTCTCCACACCCTCTCCAGCATTTATTGTTTGTAGACTTTGATGATGGCCATTCTGACCAGTGTGAGGTGACATCTCATTGTGGTTTTGATTTGCATTTCTCTACTAATGAGTGATGTTGAGCATCTTTTCATGTGTTTGTTAGCCATCTGTATGTCTTCTTTGAAGAAATGTCTGTTAGGTCTTTTTCCCCCTTTTTGATTGGGTTGTTTCTTTTTCAAGCATTGAGTTGTATGAGCTGCTTGTATATTTTGGAAATTAATCCTTTGTCAGTTGTTTCATTTGCTATTATTTTCCAACCCAATGCTGAGGGTTGTCTTTTCACCTTGCTTATATTTTCCTTTGCTGTGCAAAAGCTTTTAAGTTTAATCAGGTCCCACTTTTTTCCTTTTGTTTTTATTTCCATTACTCTAGGAGGTAGGTCAAAAAGGATCTTGCTTTGATTTATGTTGAGTGTTCTGCCAATGGTTTTCTCTAAGAGTTTTATAGTTTCAGGTCTCACATTTATGTCTTTAATCCATTTTGAATTTATCTTTGTGTATGGTGTTAGAAAGTGTTCTGATTTCATTGTTTTACATGTAGCCATCAGTTTTCCCAGCGCAATCTATTGAAGAGGCTGTCTTTGCCCCATTGTATATTCTTGCCTCCTTTGTCAAAAATAAGGTACCCATAGGTGCATGGGTTTATTTCTTGGCTTTCTATCTTGTTCCATTGGTCTATATTTCTGTTTTTGTGCCAGTACCATACTGTCTTGATGACTATAGCTTTGTAGTGTAATCTGAAACCAGGAAGGTTGATTCCTCCAGCTCCATTCTTCTTTCTCAAGACTGCTTTGGCTATTTGGGGTCTTTTGTGTTTCCATATGAATTGTGAAATATTTTGTTATAGTTCTGTGGAAAATGCCATTGGTAATTTGATAGGCATCACACAGAATCTGTAGATTGCATTTGTAGTATAGTCATTTTCACAATATTGATTCTTCCTACCCAGGAACATGGACTGTCTCTCCATCTGTTTATGTCATCTTTGCTTTCTTTCATTAGTGTCTTATACTTTTCTGTGTACAGTTCTTTTGTCTCCTTAGGTAAATTTATTCCTAGATACTTAATCTTTTGTTGCAATAGTGAATGGGATTGATTCTTAATTTCTCTTTCTGATTTTTCATTGTTAGTATATAGAAATGAAAGTGATTTCTCTGTATTGGTTTTGTATCCTGCAACTTTGCTAAATTCACTGATTCAGTTCAGTTCAGTCTCTCAGTCATGTCTGACTCTTCGTGACCCCATGGAGGGCAGCACACCAGGCCTTCCTGTCCATCACCAACTCCTAGAATTTACTCAGACTCATGTCCATTGAGTCAGTGATGCCATCCAACCATCTCATCCTCTGTTATCCCCTTCTACTGCCCTCAATCTTTCCCAGCATCAGGGTCTTTTCCAGTGAGTCAGTTCTTCACATCAGGTGACCAAAGTATTGGAGTTTAAGCTTCAGCAACAGTCCTTCCAATGAATATTCAGGACTGATTTCCTTTAGGATGGACTGGTTGGATCTCCTTGCAATCCAAGGGACTCTCAAGAGTCTTCTCCAACACCAGAGTTCAAAAGCATCAATTCTTCAGCACTCAGCTTTTTTTATAGTCCAGCTCTCACATCCATACATGACTACTGGAATTTCACTGATTAACTCCAGTAGTTTTCTGATACTATCTTTAGGGTTTTCTATGTACAGTATCATGTCATCTTATTGCAGACTTTTTAATGGTAGCCATTCTGTACCTCATTGTAGTTTTGATTTGCATTTCTCTAATAATTAGCAGTATTGAGCACTTTTTCATGTACCTGTTGGCCATCTGTATGTCTTCTTTGGAGAAATGCTTATAGGTCTTCTGCATATTTTTTAATTGGGTTTTTTGTTATTGAGTTGTATGAACTGTCTGTATATTTCAGAAATTAAGTCCTTGTTGGTCACATCATTTGCAAATACTTTCTCCCACTTTGTAGATTGTCTTTACATTTTGTTTATGGTTTCCTTTGCTGTACCAAAGTTTGTAAGTTTGATTAGAGCCCCCCCTTTTTTTTTGCTTTTATTTCTATTGCCTTGAGAGACAGACTTAAGAAAACATTGGTACAACTTGTCAGAATGTTTTGCCTGTGCTATCTTCTAAGAGTTTTATGGTATCATGTCTTATATTTAGGTCTTTAAGTCATTTTGAGTATATTTTTGTGTATGGTGTGGGGGTGTGTTCTAACTTCATTGATTTACACAATGCTGTCCAGCTTTCCGAACACCACTTTCTGAAGAGACTCTCTTTTCTTCATTGTATATTCTTGCCTCCTTTATTGAAGGTTAATTGACTGTAGATGTGTGGGTTTACTTCTGGGCTCTCTATTCTGTTCAACTGATCTATGTTTCTTTTTGTGTCAATACCACACTTTAAAAAAATTAATGTAGCTTTGTCATATTGTCTGAAATTCTGGGAGGGTTATGCCTCCTGCTTTGTTCTTTTTCCTCAATATTGCTTTGGCAATTATGGGTCTTTTATGGTTCCCCATAAATTTTAGGGTTATTTATTCTAGTTCTGTGAAAAATGAGAGGATGACTATGTTGAGTTGTGTGAACTGTCTGTATATTTTGGAAATTAAACCCTTGTCAGTCAAAATAGCTCTCTCTATTTTGAAAGAGAGCCAACAGGGTTTTATGGTGGTTGGGACAGGTAGTGTGAGAGAAAGAATATGTTAGATTTTCAACTCAAGCAACAGGAAAAGTTGGGTTGACATTAGTTGAAAATAACCAGAGTTACAGGCTTAGGAGAAAAGATCTGTTCAGATTTAGACAGATTTGAGATGCCTATTGGACATTCCAGTTGCAATGGTTAGCCATTATCTTTGCAATCCTGGTCAACAAACAAAATGTCCTCTACCCTAGAGAGGAGCATTATCTGTCCTCCCAAGCTGTTTGCCACATGAACATGTATGAAAAGATGGTCCAGGATATAAACTGTCACAAGATATATAGATATGCTATTGAAGACTACCTTCCTAACAATATCCACCCCTCATTTCTACATTGTCTGTCTTCTGGCAAATTTCCCTATGAATATATCATTGAGTCAGCCATTATGATTAATTAAGCCATCGCGAACTAAGACCAGATCCATTTAATTTGTATTCTGTGCAGAATTAGACCTGTTGGTCACACTACAATGCTGACCTCAGCTATGCCCCCCAGGGTTCCAGCTGAACAGAGCTCGACTATCAGTGTCTACCTTAGAAAGCCAAATGACTTTCTTCCTAAGGTTCTGTATGACCCCAAAGCATTACTCCAAGTGGGGCAGGATGTATTCGCAATTGCAGTGTCCTTGGAAAGTGTCCAGTTTGGGCCAGGGGATGGCTCTGAAGTAGGATCTACATCAGTTGGAAAGCACAGGTTGATAGTCAACTAGTACACCCTTAAGATCCCAGTTATATCCATTTGGAGGGTATGCCTGGGGACAGTCAGTCTAGCCAGTTCCCATCACCAGCTGGGTTGTATCTGTCCACCTCACAGTGGTCAGAACCATCTGGCTGAGAATGGCAGAGTCAGCCTGTTTAAATTTCTTGCAACAGTTTGCGAGAGAGAGAGCATGGGTTTCCTCCTGTAGGAAGTCTCCGGACAGGTTCACCTCCCAGGTGCCGCTTTTGTTACCAAATAAATTGGGTGACTTGGGTTCCACTGCTTACCACTTATAAATCAATTACATACTCACAAATGGTAGGAAAAAAGGTGCCTTTAATCAGAGTGCTGGCAATCTGGGGAGATGGTGGACTCAACATCCCCTAAAAACCATACCTGAAGATTCTGCTCAGCCATGAGGTTTTTTAAAGAGAAATAGAGAAGTAATCTCAGTTAATCACCGAGACAGAGGTCAGGGTCATAGCCACCCCCTACTGTGTGTGGGCTTGTGCTCCTTGTGATCTTCCTCTAGTATAGATGCTACCTTGTTCATGCAGTTTGGTTACAGTTTGTTCAGAAGCTTACTGAAGGGGAAGCTAGGGAAGAGATATGGTCATCTGTTAATTACTTATTCATTTCTACTTCTTTAGTCTATGGGGAGAATCAATAAGTTAGGTAAGGAATTGTGTGTGTGTGTGATTAAAAGATTTGACAGATGTGCTTGGGCCAGAGGTGAGTAGAACCTGAGGGTGCTGGTTTAAAAATTAGTTACAATGAAGTTTTGCTAAAGTGACAAGAAACACGAGCTTCCTGCCGAGGGCAGTTTCCTTCAGGGAGCTGCTTACAAATCCCCACTTGTCAGAACAGCATTCCATTTCTATGGGATTAGGAGTGAAGGCCTATTTTCTGTAACTTCTCCATGGTGACATAGGGTGCCATATTCTCAGAGTGGGAGATGTCAACATTGATCTATAGCATCTCTTTGCTGATAATTTTAATTGCCCATTTACTTACGTGGGCAGAATAAGCTACAGATATTTTGATGCCCACAAAAATACCGATTATTATGAGCAATAATGTTAACCTTGGAATTCCAGTTCTTGGAATTGAGCAGTACTGAAATCTATGGCTAGCACAAGTTAGAGCACCTTATGTCATGGCTACAATTTAGACATCAGGTATTTAGTTTTTTCCCTCTGGTGGCAGTTATAGTATTTATAAAACAACTCAGGAAGGCCCATCAGACACTGAGTCTGAGACTCTTCTGTCCTAACCATTAATTGCTTGGTTTTGTACTTGGTGCAGGAAGAGGGGGCTGTAGGGTCCTGCTTGTTTCCACTTTGCTGCTCTTCCTTCACCTCTACAAAATCTTGTGTCTTATTCCAGTAACTGTGATTTTACTTTTCACCCAATCATCTCCTACTCACATCCAGACCTTCCATCTGCAAGAGACAGGTGAGAGACAAGGGCCTTTTTATAAAACTGAAGAATTAACATGGGGACCCTCGGGGCCTCCCTTTCAGTGTAGTCAGAGTAAGCTGAGAAGTAATATGTGAAGTAATGTCAGTGATGAACAGCCCCTACGGCCTCAGAGGGGATCGAAGGGCTGAGAGTTGATCTGCTAACAGATGGAGGGGAAACATCCCTCAGGCTGTGTCCTTGTTGGCCATGGGATGAGCAGATCAACTTTGGACATGAAAAATAGATTTAGGTCAGCAGCTTGACTCCAGTTGGTCTCAGAACCACCCATCTCATCTCACCAAAAACTTAACTGTGGAGGGTCTCCAGTTTTACCCTGCTTGCAAGCTGACAAGTTAGTCTGCAGACCACTGTGTTTTGGATACCAGGCAAGAAGACACGAAAGCCCTGTGTCAAAGACAGAAAGGCTTATTATGTGACAGGCAGCATGAGCCCTTGTTTACATGGGTTCCCTTTGCTGCTAAGTCCAAGGGGAGCAAAGTAGAACAGGCTTAGGCAGACGCTACACATGGAGCACTCTGTCATAGCTAAGGAAATCTAGTGTTAGGAAACTCCACTTACTTAAAGTGAAAGTGAAAGTGAAGTCGCTCAGTCGTGTCTTTGCTACCCCGTGGACTGTAGCCTACCAGGCTCCTCTGTCCATGGGATTTTCCAGGCAATAGTACTGGAGTGGATTGCCATTTCCTTCTCCAGGGGATCTTCCCGACCCAGGGACTGAACCCGGGTCACCCTCATTGTAGACAGATGCTTTACCGTCTGAGCCACCAGCTAACAAAATGTCCAGTTTCAACCACTTATCAAAATGTCTCATCAGGAGTACTCAGGAAGAAACCCACTTAGTTTTAAGTGACTTAGAAATTAAGAGTTCTGGCAAGATGAGTAGTTCTTGCAACATAAGGACCATTGTTTGCCAGTTCGTGCTGTGCTTACCTCCTACCGTTGTGTTTTCTCAGATACCAACCCTCAGGCTGGTCTGGCTAAAGTCTAGATCCCTACTTGCTCTCAAATAGCTTCATCGTGTGATTCTATGGACTTTCTTCTTGTGTAGAGAATTCCATTTTCTGTTGGCTTGGACCTCTGGCTTGCTCAGTGCTGTAGGTGGAGCCTATGGAAGCAAGAATCCATAGCAAGTAGAGATGACATTTTTCTCCTTTCCTAGGAGGTATTCTCCCTCCCTGGTTTCCAGTGGGAAGAACCCAGGGACCTACCTTGTCAAACCATGATTTTCCCTGTCCCTTCCATGTGAAGGTTTCATTTGAGTTGTCTTCATGGTCCTAGTCCCCATAGGTAGTAATTTCCTCCAAATCCAGGTCTGAAGCCTTTGGAGTCTGGGGTTTGTCAGGAAAGTCTTCTGATTTGGTGAGAGTAGAAGAAACAAGGACCCAGTATTTTGGTTCACAGAATTGAATTTGGTAATAAAGAGAGGGAATCTCTCTGTTTTCATCATGGTCCAGACTCAGGCCTGTGTTTCACTCATCTTGTTTGAAAAGTTCTAAGATTGAGGTAATGGTAGGAAACAGGAGCTTGAAGCCAACCGGGAGGGTTAAGGGAAAAAGTAGATTATCACTGGTATAAACTCCATAGCATAACTTAAGTTCTGGTGCAGTCACTCCCAGATGACTTTCCCTGAGCCGAAGGAAACTTGGGTAAGTTATTGATTGACTGAAGTTCAGTTTACACCCATGGAAGAACAGATTCACTATAAAGTCTCCTAACCCAGACTCCAAGCTCACTACGTGTTAACCCCACCCCAGAAGTGAACAGGGGAAACTTAACTGCCAGACATTAGTGTACGGTCATACCAAATATCCTCACTAACTTTTCAGGTTCTCCATTAGCTGTCTTTTTTTTTTTTTTGGCCACACCCCACAGCTTGAGGGATCTTAGTTCCCCAACCAATGATGGTACCTCGGTCCTTGGCAGTGAAAGCACAGAGTTTTAACCACAGAACCACCACGGAATTTCCCACTTTTTTTTTTTTTTAATGTGAGCACCTTTAAAAAAAGATGTATTTGCCTGCTCCGGGTCTTAGTTCCACCTTGAAGGATCTAGTTCCCTGTTCAATTCAGTTCAGTCACTCAGTCCTGTCCGACTCTTTGCGACCACATGAACTGCAGCACGCCAGGCCTCCCTGTCCATCACCAACTCCCAGAGTTTACCCAAACTCATGTCTATTGAGTCAGTGATGCCGTCTAACCATCTCATCCTCTGTCATCCCCTTCTCCTCCTGCCTTCAATCTTTTCCAACATCAGGGTCTTTTCAAATGAGTCAGCTCTTCACATCAGGTGGCCAAAGTATTGGAGTTTCAGCTTCAACATCAGTCCTTCCAGTGAACACCCAGGACTGATCTCCTTTAGGATGGACTAGTTGGATCTCCTTGCAGTCCAAGGGGCTCTCGAGAGTCTTCTCCAACACCACAGTTCAAAAGCATCAATTCTTCAGCGCTCAGCTTTCTTCACAGTCCAATTCTCACATCCACATATGACTACTGGAAAAATCATAGCCTTGACTAGACGGATCTTTGCTGACAAAGTAATGTCTCTGCTTTAGCTGTCTAGGTTGGTCATAACTTTCCTTCCAAGGAGTAAGCGTCTTTTAATTTCATGGCTGCAGTCACCATCTGCAGTGATTTTGGAGCCCCCGAAAATAAAGTCTGACACTGTTTCCACATCTATTTTTCCCATGAAGTGATGGGACCAGATGCCATGATCTTTGTTTTCTGAATGTTGAGTTTTAAGCCAACTTTTTCACTCTCTTCTTTCACTTTCATCAAGAGGCTTTTTAGTTCCTCTTCACTTTCTGCCATAAGGGTGGTGTCATCTGCATATCTGAGGTTATTGATATTTCTCCCGGCAATCTTGATTCCAGCTAGTGCTTCTTCCAGCCCAGCGTTTCTCATGATGTACTCTGCATATGAGTTAAATAAGCAGGGTGACAATATACAGCCTTGATGTTCTCCTTTTCCTATTTGGAACCAGTCTGTTGTTCCATGTCCAGTTCTAACTGTTGCTTCCTGACCTGCACACAAATTTCTCAAGAGGCAGGTCAGGTGGTCTGGTGTTCCCATCTCTTGAAGAATTTTCCCCAGTTCGTTGTCATCCACACAGTCAGTTTCAGAGATTACTAACAAGTTCCCAGAAAGACTCCCGTTTGCTATCGATTTCAGCTATTGTCTTCTTACTCCCGGAATATTTTTCTCATGTGGAACCATTACTTATTTATGTCTTCCCACTAACTGGACAGAAACATGCACCCTGGTATATCTGGCCCCAGATATTTCTGTTGCTCCTAACAATCAGACCCTTCCGATCGCACTAACTCCTAACTGACCCAGACAGGCAATTCAATTCATCCCTCTATTAATCAGTTTAGGAATAGCTGCTGGGATTGGACAGGGACTGCAGGACTCACTACTTCTTTAAATTATTTTCAAAGCCTTTCTAAAGACCTCACTGACAGCCCAGCCTTATCACTATCCCAAACCAGCTAGATTCCCTGGCAACTGTGGTCCTCCAAAACAGAAGAGGATTAGACCTCCTCACAGCAGAAAAAAGAGGCCTATGCCTATTTTTGGAGGAAGCCTGCTGTTTCTACACCAGTAAATGAGGTGCTGTAAAGGAAGCAGCAAGAAATCTGACGAAGAGGGCCTTGAGAATACGCCAACACCTCAGTAATTCATGGGAAAACTGGTTAAGCAATTGTGACTGGATGCCCTGGATCCTACCTTTTCTAGGCCCTCTCCTTCTATTTACCCTTATTCTAACTTTTGGTCCATGTTTAATGCGTCTTTTTTCAAAATTTCTTCAGGACTTCTTACAAGCCTTCACCAACTGAACTATCCACGAGCTACTTCTAACTCACTCAGATTATCAAAAACTTGGACCCCACACAAATCTCCTTGATCCACATTCCAGCCTTTTCTTATCTTATCCCCAGGACGCCCACAGGAAGCAGTTACAGAAGATAGACCTCGGCCTTTATCCTAAATCAAAAGGCTGGAATGATAGGGCCCACATGGGGTCTCATTATAAGATGGCTCTTTATGTCAACCTCTCAAAAAAAGAATAAAATCAGAGTGATCTGTGAGACTGAACAAATTGCCCAAATTGCCCAAATGCCATCCTGTTATCTCACTGGCACCTATCTTCTCAAAGCTGCAAGACCACCAGATTCTAGGCCTCCAGCTACATGACCATCCCTTCAGAGAGTTTGTCATTGGTGGGGTATAAGAAGGACTCTGTCAGAAAGGGAGAACACTGGTTCTCCTGAAGGGCCAGTCACCCTCTCTTTTCTCTCTAATAAATTTCCCTTTTCTTGCCTGACTGCCCGGCTCGCTCTCTTTTTCTCTGGACTCGCCTTACACTTATCACTTCCAGTTTGGGAGTCTCCCTTTGGGGTTAATACTCGGTGGCTTCCGAATGTCTCCCTTATTTTTTTCCACTCCCTGGCTAGATTCCTAGAGGGTTTCAGCGTCGTCCTGACTTTGGGGAGGAGGCACCTGGGTGCCTGTCATCAGCACCCGCTTTCAGAGACATCCTGCCCTCTCTGGTCGTCATTCATCTGCACCCATCCTTTTTGTTTTACTTGCTGAACATTGTCAGCCCACCTCCTCTCCCCCTTCACTGGTCTCTATTCAGTCTCCCTTCCTAACATGGGACCATCCGTGCATGTCTGTTTTGTCACCATCACTCTGCCATCCTGGAGCAGTGAGGAAGTCTCTCCTGCAACACTCAGGAGCCCTGAGACTCTGCAGGGTGTGGGGGGGGGTAGGGAGGTGGAGCCGCATCAGGCCTTTCTCCTAGCCTTCACCAGCCTTGCCTTCTGCTCTGCTACATGCCCTAGCTGGTGAGGCTCTTTCCTGGCCTAGGATCATACACAGAAGCTACATACAAGTTCACGTTTAGAAGCTTGTCTGGTGCTTTTTTTTTTTTGGCCATAGTGTATAGCAGGCAGGATCTTGGTTCCTGCACAAAGAGGAACATAGTCCCTACCCTGCAGTGGAAGCACGAAGTCCTAACCACTGGACTACTGGGGAAGTCCCCTGGGGATTCTACTGTGACTCCACTCTTCAGCAAGGAGAAGCAGCTCAGAAAGGGGGCACAGGCAAGGATGGGATGAACTGGGAGATTAGGATTGACATATATCCACTACTATATGTAAAATAGGTAGCTAATGAGAATCTCCTGATAGTACAGGGAACTCTACTCTATACTCTGTGGTGACCTAAATGGGAAGGGAATCCAGAAAAGAGGGGATATATGGATATGCATTGCTGATCCACTTTGCTGTTCAGTAGAAACTAACATGACATTGTAAAGCAACTATAACCCAATGACAATTAACTTAATTTAAAAATTAAAATCAGGAAATAGCTCAGGCTCACTCAGGAACACTCACCAACAGAATTCTCTTAATATTTTCTTCTGTGGTGGGAAACATCTTTCTTCCAGGCCCTTTGTTATTAGTCAGGGAGTGCCTTCTAGACAGGGGCGCCTATGAGTACAGCATCCAAGCCAAGGGGCTCTGCTTTGGGGTCCACTTGTGGTATCCATAATTGGAGGCCCTGATGGAAGAAGAAGCCTCTTAAGCATTAAGAGATGTTGTGGTGTTAAGTAGACAGAGGAAGGAGGAGGTCACAACGGCAGGGGGAAAGCCTGGTCATTGCTGCAGCTGACTGACTATCAAGGGGAAGCCAGCTGCTGCTGGGGTTCTGGGCTGACCCCTGAGAGCTTTTGCTATGAACCCCACCAGAGCTTCCTGCTTTTCTAAGAAAAGCCAGGAAGCTGGTGTATGTGAAATGTCCTGGTTTTAAGAAACACCAAGGTTGCGTGGACCAAGTGAGACCGGTTTGTGTGCCTGTGAGCTTCAGGTTGGTTTGCAGCTGCCCCCTCAGTCCAGCACCATGGCTGACAGGGCCTGATAAGTGCAGAGAGAGACAGCAGGGCTGCCAGGGTGCCAGCACGGCGCTTACCCACCCACAGTCTCTCTCGCAGCCAGGAATCCCACTGCCAGTGGCCTGGAGTCCACACTCATTATTCCTTGTGCTGCTAAGGCCGGGAGTTCTGCTGTCCTGGCACGGCAGGGCTCCTGTGCTTAAATACTTGCCTCCTCTGACCAGCTCTCAGTTGGAGTGTAGGCTGGGCTTCAGACTGTAGGTGAGTCAAGTGACCCCTTCCGTTTCTACTGGAAGCAGAAGCAGCCCCTTCTAATCTGTAGACTGAAAGGGCTGACTGGTTCTGGAGTCTTTAAGGAGCCAACCTTTGAGGGAAGGTGTTTTTGTTGTTGCTCAATTGCCAAGTCCTGTCGGACTCTTTGCAACCCATGGACTGCAGCACACCAGGTCTCCCTGTCCTTCACTATCTCCTGGAGTTTGCTCAAACCCATGTCCTTTGAGCCATCTCACCCTCTGCTGCCCCATTCTCCTCTTGCCCTCAATTTTTCCCAACATCAGGGTCTCTTCCAGTGATCTTCGCATCAGGTGGCCAAAGTATTGGAGCTTCGGCTTCAACATCAGTTCTTCCAATGAATATTCAGGGTTGATTTCCTTTAGGATTGACTGGTTTGATCTCCTTGCAGTCCAAGGGACTCTCGAGATGATTCTCTGGAAAGTACTGGTGTACCTGGGATTAATTGTTAAATACCTTGGACTTGAAAAACTGATTTTTGTCCTTCTTGCCACATGCATATGGTAAGCCTTTTGCTACATATACATGTCTTCTTGAAAAATACGTAGCATAAGTGGCGTGAATTGAAACTCCATATCAGTAGCATCATACCGTACGCTTCCTTCTCCAGGTGCTTTTTCCCACTCAGATCCTGATTGTAAGATTTAGATAAACAGAAATGGGTAAAATCAGAATTATAATGAAAACGTTTTCAAGTTGTGGTAAAATACACAAAAAATTTAATGTAAAATAAAATAACATAACATAAAATTTACCATCTTAAGCACTTTAAAACATACAGTGTAGTGGTATTAATTACATTTATAATGTTGTTTAACCCTCACCACATCCGTCTCCAAAACTCTTTTCATCTTATAAAACCCAAAGTCTGTATCTACCATCTTGGACTATTTTAATCTAGAAAATGACAGATCAAATAAATAAAAAATAAGAGTATAGAATTTTTAAATAATCATTATTAATAACACAAAGATAGTACATAAATATGTAGAGAAGACTGTGAAAAGAATATATATTCACTATTTGGAGGGTACAAATACCTTTGGTTATTTTTTAGACTATAAGGAAATTCTTCATTAATTCTGTGGATATAGAGAATATAAAACTAAAACTTTGATTTAATCTTTTAAAAAAGCTTTTTAGACTATAGGTGTTAAATCACACTGGTATTAAATGGGAAGCCTTGAAAAATTGCATCCTTGTTCAAACAAGTACTTTGAGAATTAAGAGTTTAAGTGAAACTTCTGGTGCTAACCATGCCCTATATCACTCATGCTTTGAGATGATCACCCTCAAATAATCAGGGTTTCAGAGGGAGGTGTTGAAAGCCTGCCTGTCCAAATGCCTGTAAGCTAAAACCAACCTAAAATTTCCTGCTTATCATGGGATATGCCCTTTTTGTTTATAAGTGAAATTGTTTAAAGGGATTCAGTCCATTCAGTTGAATTAATCAAGCATCAGCCAAAGAACATATGAATGACTAGACAGAAAGTCTAATGGAAAAACAAAACCTGAAAAAATCCAGTTATATGAACCAAGTGCATGTGGAAATTTCGCATAAATTAAGACGGCATGGTTGACACACACCACTGTGTAAGTGTAGGGTATACAGCATAACGACTGACTTACATGGTGCTGTGAAATGCTGGCCCCAGTGAGTTTAGTGAACACCCATCATCTCATATGGATGTAAAATTAAACCAAAGAAAAAAGGATTGCTTCCATATGATGAGAACACTTTGAAGTTACTCTTTTAACGACTTTCATTTATAACATACAGCTGTGTTAATTATATTAATAATGTTGTACATTATATTCCTAGTACATATTTATCTTATTTAATTGGAAGCTTGTATTTTTTTACCACCTTCATCCAATTCTCCCTTCCCCTATACCTCCAGGGTAGACTTTTAATAAGTGGTGTTGTCACAACTAATTAGAAAAAGATAACACTAGTATAAACTTCAGCTAGATTAGAGAGCTGTATGTAAAGGAAAGAAATAGAAGAAAATCTGGGTGGATTTCTTTACACTCGGCAATAAGGAAAACTTTCCTAATTATTCAAATATAGCCATGAAAGAATATATTGATAAAATTGACTCCACGATAACCAGAAAATTTTTGCATGCAAAAAGTACTATGTGGAAAATCAAAGGATAAATGACAAACTGAGCAAACAATTTACTATCATGTCACAAAGGGTTATGTCACTAATATAAAAAGCTTTTTAAAAAGTTCTAATTGAAGTTTAGTTGATTTACATTATTGTGTTAATTTAAGGTGTAAAACACAGTGATTCAGTCATATATATATTTTTTCAGATAGTCTTCCTTTATAGATTATTATAAGATATTATATATAAATTTTTGTCCTGTATAGTAAATCCTTGTTTCTTATGTATTTTATGCATAGCAGTTTGCATTTGTTAATCCCATACTCCTAATTTATCCCTCTTGCTTTCCTATGGTAATCGTAAGTTTATTTTCTATGTCTGTGAGTCTGTTTCTGTTTTATATATAGATTTATTGTATTAGTTTTTAGATCCAATAAACTTTTTTTTAACAGTTGCTTAAGAGCACCAAAAGGAATGATGATTGTGATGGATTGAATATATAAATACAAGAAATCCACAAGTGAGATATCTAACATCATGCTGCACCTCTTGTCTACATGTTTTTGCCATTTAAAGACGATTTACAGAGCACCGCATCAAGATGACCAATGAGCCTCAAGTCCATTAAAGTATGGGGGCATTTTAAAGCCCTAAGTAAGAGTGTTTGTCAGTGAGCATATTTTTCAAGCAACTCCACTTTATAGGCTTCCCTGGTGGCTCAGACAGTAAAGAATCTGCTTGCAATGCTGGAGACCCAGGTTCAATCCCCTGAAGGAGGGAATGGCTACCCACTCCAGTATTCTTGCCTGGAGAATTCCACGGAGGAATTCCATGGAGGAGCCTGGTGAACTACAGTCCAAGGGGTCGCAAAGAGTCGGACACGACTGAGGGACTAACATACACAGCCCTTTGTAATTGCAAACACAAACCATACTTTACAATGGTGACATCCAGTGGCCATCATCTTAACCAAATGACTAAAGCATCACCAGGAGTGAGACAATATGAGGTGATGTGGCTCTTTGTGAGTCACAAAATGAAATATATTGCATCACCTATGACCAGTTCTTGCCCCAAATATTTCACTTGAAGTTAATCAAGCCTTTAGTTCTAGTCTCTACTTTACAGGAAACCCAGGGGATACAAGAACAGGTTAAACAGCACTATGAAAAAAAGACAAATCCAGAACGTAGGGCATTAAAAA
This sequence comes from Redunca redunca, assembly GCA_006410935.1. Classification (NCBI taxonomy): domain Eukaryota; kingdom Metazoa; phylum Chordata; class Mammalia; order Artiodactyla; family Bovidae; genus Redunca; species Redunca redunca. The sequence continues at coordinate 96,782 of SJYQ01001254.1, forward strand.
AAAAAAAAAGCACTGGTCTATTCTTTTCAAAAAGTCCATACCATGGCAGTAATGGTACATCAAAAAGCAATTATGTAGAGAAAAGTGGGAGAATTGTTCCCAGGAACTATTGATCATTGATCTGTCACTTGAAGTTTCTAATAAAGGTTCACTGTGATTAATTGGGTTTTGATAGATGAAGTAAAGAACTGTGTCATGCCTTTTCTCTCATTGCTTCCCCTAGTTATGCCAGCTAGAAAGAAGCCTCCCCAACGTTTAAAAAAGTCAGGTTCTATTTGACTTACTATCTTCATCACATTAGTCCCACAGTTTGGAAAAGATTACAAAGAGCCAAGGGTAACAGTAGCAGAGTGCTCGGGGTAGCATAGCACTGAACGGTTACGCTCCCCTCCCTTCACCCCAGTCAACCTTCAAGGCCCCAGTGAGCCCCAGAAGCATGAAATCAGATCTAGCTCTGTCCAGCACCTCACAAGCTCAAACCAGTTTTCTCCTTTCCCGCTCTAAGATCATCACATTCTTTCTTTGAAGCCCAAAGTCAGACTGTTATCCCCTTTTCCCAGACAATGAGCTACTCACCTGCCTCCACCAAAGGGAAGCTACAATTAGGAAGTCCAGGCAAACCCATCTCTACCCTCCTAAGGAATACTTCTAAGGAAACTACTTCAAAGTTCTGGGGAGCTACCTTTAATGAATCCTAGGGGTGGAATTGTTGGTCCATTTTTATAACTGAAAGTTGATTAGGGAGAGGAATCTGCAAATTTGATCTTGGTAACACATCTCCTCTGGTAAGATAAACCACTACATCTGATTTTGAAAGATGACTTTTTAACCTAAAGAATAATGTAGACATCACACCCACTAGGATGGTTATAAGAAGAATACATTTTTGAAAGAAAATACAAGTGTTGGGGATACGGAGATAGCCTCAGAAATTTCAGGGATTCAATTGATCTAAATCCAAACAACTGATTTTAAGTATTCATATCTGGTTATGTTTCAACAGCTCCTTTGAGTTAAGTTTTCAGAGACTAAGTCCCAGTTCCTCTTTAATATCTCCTAAACAATAAGTCTGTGAAGAACTGACTCACTGGGAAAGACCCTGATGCTGGGAAAGATTGAGGGCAGGAAGAGAAAGGGACGAAAGAGGATGAAATGGTTGAATGGCATCACTGACTCAACGGACATGAGTTTGAGTAAGCTCCGTGAATTGGGGATGGACAGGGAGGCCTGGCGTGCTGCAGTCCATGGGGTCACAAAGAGTTGGACACAACTGAGCGACTGAACTGAACTGAAACAATAAGTCAACAATTGAGGAGTAAATACTTCCAACCATTAGTGGAATAAGGAAGGAAGATCTGAAATTTTTTATTGAAGTTTCAGTTCAGTTCAGTTGCTCAGTCATGTCCGACTCTTTGCAACCCCATGAATCGCAGCAAGCCAGGCCTCCCTGTCCATCACCAACTCCCGGAGTTCACTCAAACTCACGTCCATCGAGTCAGTGATGCTAACCAGCCATCTCATCCTCTGTCGTCCCCTTCTCCTGCCTCCAATCCCTCCCAGCCTCAGAGTCTTTTCCAATGAGTCAACTATTCTCATGAGGTGGCCAAAGTACTGAAGTTTCAGCTTAAGCATCATTCCCTTCACAGAACACCCAGGGCTGATCTCCTTTAGGATGGACTGGTTGGATCTCCTTGCAGTCCAAGGGACTCTCAAGAGTCTTCTCCAACACCACAGTTCAAAAGCATCAATTCTTTGGTGCTCAGCCTTCTTCACAGTCCAACTCTCACATCCATACATGACCACTGGAAAAATCATAGCCTTGACTAGACGGACCTTTGTTGGCAAAGTAATGTCTCTGCTTTTGAATATGCTATCTAGGTTGGTCATAACTTTTCTTCCAAGGAGTAAGCGTCTTTTAATCTCATGGCTGCAGTCACCATCTGCAGTGATTTTGGAGCCCCCAAAAATAAAGTCTGACACTGTTTCCACTGTTTCCCCATCTATTTCACACGAAGTGATGGGACCAGATGCCATAATCTTCGTTTTCTGAATGTTGAGCCTTAAGCCAACTTTTCACTCTCCTCTTTCACTTTCATCAAGAGGCTTTTTAGTTCCTCTTCACTTTCTGCCATAAGGGTGGTGTCATCTGCATATCTGAGGTTATTGATATTTCTCCCAGCAATCCTGATTCCAGCTTGTGCTTCTTCCAATGTTTCTCATGATGTACTCTGCATAGAAGTTAAATAAGCCAGGTTACAATATACAGGCTTGACACACTCCTTTTCCTATTTGGAAACAGTCTGTTGTTTCATGTCCAATTGTAACTGTTGCTTCCTGACTTGCATACAGGTTTCTCAAGAGGCAGGTCAGGTGGTCTGGTATTCCCATCTCTTTCAGAATTTTCCACAGTTTATTGTGATCCACACAGTCAAAGGCTTTGGCATAGTCAATAAAGCAGAAATAGATGTTTTTCTGGAACTCTCTTGCTTTTTCCATGATCCAGCGGATGTGGGCAATTTGATCTCTGGTTCCTCTGCCTTTTCTAAAACCAGCTTGAACATCTGGAAGTTCAGGGTTCATGTATTGCTGAAGCCTGGCTTGGAGTATTTTGAGCCTTACTTTACTAGCGTGTGAGATGAGTGCAATTGTGCGGTAGTTTGAGCATTCTTTGTCATTGCCTTTCTTTGGGATTGGAACGAAAACTGACCTTTTCCAGTCCTGTGGCCACTGCTGAGTTTTCCAAACTTGCTGACATATGGAGTGCAGCACTTTCACAGCATCATCTTGCAGCATTTGAAATAGCTCAGCTGGAATTCCATCACCTCCACTAGCTTTGTTCATAGTGATGCTTTCTAAGGCCCACATGACTTCACATTCCAGGATGTCTGGCTCTAGATGAGTGATCACACCATCGTGATTATCTTGGTCATGAAGATCTTTCTGTGTATTTTTGCCACCTCTTCTTAATATCTTCTGCTTCTGTTAGGTCCATACCATTTCTGTCCTTTATTGAGCCCATCTTTGCATGAAATGTTCCCTTGGTATCTCTAATTTTCTTGAAGAGATCTCTAGTCTTTTCCATGCTGTTCTTTTCCTCTATTTCTTTGCATTGATCGCTGAAGAGAGCTTTCTTATCTCTTCTTGCTATTCTTTGGAACTCTGCATTCAGATGCTTATATCTTTCCTTTTCTCCTTTGCTTTTCACTTCTCTTCTTTTCACAGCTATTTGTAAGGCCTCCCCAGACAGCCATTTTGCTTTTTTGCATTTCTTTTTCTTGGGGATGGTCTTGATCCCTGTCTCCTGTACAATGTCACGAACCTCAGTCCATAGTTCATCAGGCACTCTATCAAATCTAGTCCCTTAAATCTATTCCTCACTTCCACTGTATAATCATAAGGGATTTGATTTAAGTCATTATTGAAGTATAATTGATTTGTAATGTTATGTTAATTTATGCTGCATAACAAGGTGATTCAGTTATATGTATATATGTATACAAATGTATATGTATATATATATTCTTCTTTTAGATATATATATATTCTTTTCCAGTATGGTTTATTGTAGGATATTGAATATAATTCTCTGTGCTATACAGTAGGAACTTCTTGCTTATCCGTTCTATATATTTAGATATAGAAGCTCACCCCTGCTAGCCCAGACCTCCCACTCCATCCCTCCCCCTGAAAACCACAAGTCTGTTCCCTGTGCCCATGATTCTGTTCACCTCACAGTTTCATCTGTGTCATATTTTAGATTCCACGTTAGTGATATAGCTTGTGGTTTTTGACTTTCTCTTCCTGACTTCCTTCGCTTAGTATGGTCATCTCTAGCTGCATCCATGTTGCCGTACATGGCATCATTTCTCTTTTCATGGCTGAATCGTGTTCCACTGTACTACTGCTACTGCTAAGTCGCTCCAGTCGTGTCCGACTCTGTGTGACCCCACAGACGGCAGCCCACCAGGCTCCCTCGTCCCTGGGATTCTCCAGGCAAGAACAATGGAGTGGGTTGCCATTTCCTTCTCCAATGTTCCACTGTATATACGCATTTTCTTTATCCATTCATCAGTCAATGGACATTTAGGTTGCTTCCATGTCTTGATTATTGTGAGCGGTGCCACTGTGAACATAGGCGTCCTTGTATCTTTCTGAATTATACTTTTGTCTGGATATATGCCTAGGAGTGGGGTTGCTAGAGAAGATTTAAAAATTTAAGAAACCATGCCAGATAACATCTATCCAGGGAAAACTGTCCACACATACACTAAGATAACAATAACTCCTTCATTCAATACAGTCTTCCTTTGAAAAATACACAATAGGACTTCCCTGGTGGTTCAGGGGTTAAGAATCCACCTTGTAATGCAGGGTCCATGGGTTCAGTCCCTGGTCTGGGAGCCAAGAACCCACATACCACGGGGCAACTAAGTCCATTTGCCACAACCAAGACCCAGCGCAGCCAAATAAATAAATTTTATAAAAGAAAAACATACTGTATATGGATATGAATAGTCCCTTTATATCAGGTTAGGGTATAAGAATTGGAGAAGGAAATGGCAACCCACTCCAGTGTTCTTGCCTGGAGAATCCCAGGGACAAGGGAGCCTGGTGGGCTGCCGTCTCTGGGGTCACACAGAGTTGGACACGACTGAGGCGACTTAGCAGCAGCAGCAGGGTATAAGAAGTGATTTCCTACAAAGGTGACTCAGGACCAACAGTCAAACCTTCCACCTTCAGATTATTAAGCATTATAGTCTTTCCTTTCTGCAGTCCATCTTCTCTGCAATCCATCACTAGAGAGGCTGCTAGTCACAGAGTCTACAGACTTACTGCCAAGTCAGTTTTACCTTAAAAAAAAAAAAAAAAAAAGCTGATATACCTACTCAATTCTCCTAAAGCCTTGCTTTCTCCAATTTCCCACAAATTTAATATGGAGTCTCAAGGGCACAAAGAAACCATCTGAACAGGGCTTCCAGGGCTCTTCTTCCCTAGGAATCACTGTGGATAGAGGTTGAGTGGTGTGACAGCAAGATTGAAAGCAAAAGATTCAGTTCTCAATAATACCTAGTCAAATGAGAAAATCTATGGGATAATCCAGACCAATTATAAATGTATCATGAATAGGTTACTATATTACTTAATAAGCCAGTGAATAAGAAAGAATGAATTATAGGAATATATAGGAAAAAAGATTTTAATGTCTTGATGACTTGACATGAAATAGTGACATCAATAAAGACAGCATAATATCTAATATAGTAAGAACATCATCCATAAATAGGTTCATGTGCCATTAATTTAAAGATTATGTAATATTAGTTACTGCCCAATAAAAAATGAATTGCCCTGAAATCTCACAGCTCATATTTGAAAGAACTTGTTAAAGTCTCCATATGTGACAAAAATCCCAGAAAGTTGTATTACCAATGAGGTGAAAAGTTGAAAGAAACAAGAAACTTCTCTAAACTATCGACTAAAAAGTTATTGTCATGTCAAAGGGTGATCAAAGAGTATGAAAAAGACCTGAAGGGGGAAACGAGTATTACAGAAAGGTGTCAGACAGCTAATTAATAGAAATATTAAGTAAAATTCAGAAAAATAATTCTGAATTTTGTGATATTTGAGTTATATTTTAGCTTTGTGGAATTTGTGTTTTGTTGTGATTTATTTTCTCATTCCCTTTCTTCAATGTTTAGTTTTATTTGGATAATTTAGAATTTGGTTAAGGAGGTTTCCAAAATTACATAAGCTTAAGGCCCCACGAAACTTTGATTTCAGGAAATTCCCTGGCGGTCCAGTGGTTAGAATTCTGGCACTTTCACTTCCGGGGCCTGAGTTTCATCCCTAATTGGGGAACTAAGATCCCACAAGACGTGCGGCATGGCCAAAAAAAAAAAAAAAAGTGATTTCAACGTGATGTCCAATAAGTTGCTTTCTCTCTGAGCTGAGAAACTTAAAGAGGGTCTTTGGGGAAGTGGCAGTGATGAAGTTGGAAAAGGAAATTGAGGCTGAACCACAAAGGGTCTTAATGCTAAGGGACTTGAGGGCTTCTCTCCTGCAGAAAGCAGGGACAGAGGAAGAGTTTTAGGCAAGGGAGTACTGTGATCAGAACTTCTATGAACACTGTTGGGGAGGCTATGGAGTCAAGGAGGCCATCAGCAACCCAATGCCAGAGTCCAGGTGAGAAAGCAAAAGGATCAGCTTATGCCTTTCGACAGAGATGATCCAGCCGTGAACTTACCTTACCCAAACTTCGGGAGATCTGGGGCAAGAAGACTGTGCTGCCCTTTCAAAGTGTTTATTTAACTATCTATTGCATTTTATACTCCCTTTAGATATCTCTGTAGAAACAGTTTAGTACATGATTCTACAACTGAATCAGATTGCTCACATAGTTTTTCGATTGAGTGTTCACATAGGGAGTTTACTTCATTTCACTTAAAAGCTATTATAAAGGTGGTGCAGCTCAAGCATCAGACCACCCTTCAGCACAAAATGTAGCATAAAGCTGTTTAGTACATGATTCTACAACTGAATCAGATTGCATATTAGATCCCAATATGCAAATATGTTTCACACGATGGACAGATGTTGCTACTACCGCAGTCAACCTGGGCCAACTTTCTATTGTATAAAAGAATCTAGCTGTGTTGACCTGGAATGCCTCTTTGTTTGGAGACTTCCCCAAGTGGCCATTTAGTCATTTAGTAGTTTCTTGAAGAGAATCAGATACATTCAACAATCATCTTTCCAAATACCAAATGCATCTGAGCTGGCAGAAATAGTCTGAGAGCAAGGCAGATTGTAAAATAGTGGCCTTAAGAGGATTATTCATTACACAGAAGTGTTATACTTTAATTTGATTCAATAGCTAAACTAATATATCTCTGGCCTTTATTTATCAAGTAATAATCCAGAATCCATAAAGCCAGAATCCATAAAGATTTTGATTAGGTGTAAGCAAATAAGAAAGATAAGGAACTCATACATACAGATGCTGAACTTGAGTACTTTATGTTGAGTCTCAGATCATGTTTTTAAACTAAAAACCTTTTATACTAATTAACCTGTCAAAGCATGAATACAAAAATTGTTCTTTTCAAATAATTGGAAAATGAGTACTTACAGTTAACAGAATTTGTGATGGATAGTAGTGACACATTGTGAGATGCTCGATTATATGCCATTTTAACTATTAATATGTAGACAGCATCTAGGCTCATCAAGACACCAAGAACTTTTTCTATGACCTTGTATGGGAGAGCTTAAATGATAGGTAATAAACACATTATTTTCTACTTTAAGTACATACTCCTTCCAAATAAAGTAGACTCTTGAGAAACACGGTCTGAGCTGGAAACAGGTAAGGCTTGTGGGGTACTCATGGCTGATCAGGATGAGCCCTCTGCTCTAAAATCTCAAAAACACGTGAGGGGCAGGGGAGGTTGCAGGTCAGGGAGAATGAGGTCAAACTGTTGCCACAAGGAGGAGAAAGAGAACAGTCTCTCCGCCTCTTCTGCCTGTACAGTGTCCTCATCAATAGAGGGTCATCTAATCAAGCACCCCTTTATATGCCAGGGGTTCCTTCAAGTTACAGAGTCTTAATACTGCAATTAGAATGTCCACTTCAAAACATTTATCGACGTTTCTATGTTTATTTCAAAGATAGGCCTTCGCCCTTCTCCCAGAGCCAAATCCGCTGCAGGCTACAAGAGAATGTGTCCTGCTTTCCCCCTCTTCTCCTCTCTCAGATTCCTCAGGGCAGTTTCTGGCTCTCTGAGGAGCATAGGGTGGGGCAAGGAACAGGCAGGAGTGGAAAGGCTCACACTTGGCTGATGCTATCCTAAGGCGACTTTGTGCTCTCTGGACTTGACTCTGTTTAAAGCAGAGCCTTTCTCATGGTGATCCCCCTGAGTGTCCACTGGTTACCATCCACATGCTGGGAGCAATGCTCCTTTGACTGGTTTCTTCCTATCTATACTTCACAACCCCACCTAGCCTCTTCCTGTAGCACATCACAGGATCTCCCCTGGAAGGCCATCCACTTGGGCAGGATTCTTGATAGTCCTGGCCAACATTTTCTGTAACCATTTCTGAGAATGTGTGAGCTTTGCCCTGCCTTTTGGAGTGAAGGTGGTTACTTTCCAAATGCTGACTGTTCCAAGGCAGCTTGGCTTTCTTAGCCCAAACTGGCTTCTGCATCCCTCTGGATCCTCAACAGCAGAGAGTAGGTGTTCAGACCCATCAGAAGATGTACTGGATTTCTGAAGGAGGCCAAACTGGGGTGGTGGAGCAACCACAGACAGAGAAGCCTAGCAGAACAGACCAGGTGAGAGCAACAAGCCTAGAGTTTGGAATGAGCCGTCATTTCAAACACAGAATATGATTTTCAGGGTTTGACCATGAAAAGGAGCAACCTCAAGTACAAAACGAACCAGAGACCCAACTGACAGGTGTTCTGTAAGAAAAACATCTCTCCTCTACTTTCTTTTCTCAGGATTCCAAGAGGATAAGTGATTCTAATATAAGTGGGCTATATTTGCAAGGATCCCTGAAAATGTCTGAAACTATTTAGGGAGCTGTTTCTAGGAAAATAATGTGCTTCAGACTAATAAACCAGTAGGGACTTGGAGCATGCAACTGTGGGCAGTCTTCTAAATGTGATCATGGAATCCAGGAGGGTAGAGACTTGATGTTTTTTGTTTGTTTCTGTTTTTTATAAATTGGAGTATAAATGCTTAACAATCTTGTGTTGGTTTCTGCTGTACAACAACATGAATCAGTCATAATTATACGTATATATATCCCTCTGGAGTCTTCTCTTGTGTTGTTGTAAGAGGGTGTTTGCTATGACCAGTGCGTTCTCTTGGCAAAACTCTATTAGCCTTTGCCCTGCTTCATTCCGTACTCCAAGGCCAAATTTGCCTGTTACTCCAGGTGTTTCTTGACTTCCTACTTTTGCATTCCAGTCCCCTATAATGAAAAGGACATCTTTTGGGGGTATTAGTTCTAAAAGGTCTTGTAGGTCTTCATAGAACCGTTCAACTTCAGCTTCTTCAGTGTTACTGGTTGGGGCATAGGCTTGGATTACCGTGATATTGAATGGTTTGGCTTGGAAACAAACAGATCATTCTGTCGTTTTTGAGACTGCATCCAAGTACTGTATTTGGGCTCTTTTTGTTGACCTTGATGGCTACTCCATTTCTTCTAAGGGATTCCTGCCCGCAGTAGTAGATATAATGGTCATCTGAGTTAAATTCACCCATCCCAGTCCATTTTAGTTTGCTGATTCCTAGAATGTTAATGTTCACTCTTGCCATCTCCTGTTTGACTACTTCCAATTTGCCTTGATTCATGGACCTGACATTCCAGGTTCCTATGCAATATTGCTCTTTACAGCATGGGACCTTGCTTCTATCACCAGTCACATCCACAACTGGGTATTGTTTTTGTTTTGGCTCCATCCCTTCATTCTTTCTGGAGTTATTTCTCCACTGACCTCCAGTAGCATATTGGGCACTTATCAACCTGGGGAGTTCCTCTTTCAGCATCCTATCATTTTGCCTTTTCATACTGGTTCTCAAGGCGAGAATACTGAAATGGTTTGCCATTCCCTTCTCCAGTGGACCACATTTTGTCAGACCTCTTTACCATGACCCATCCGTCTTGAGTGGCCCCACATGGCATGGCTTAGTTTCATTGAGTTAGACAAAGCTGTGGTCCGTGTGATCAGATTGGCTAGTTTTCTGTGATTATGGAAGAAGCACAAGCTGGAATCAAGATTGCCGGGAGAAATATCAATAACCTCAGATATGCAGATGATACCACCCTTATGGCAGAAAGTGAAGAGGAAAAAAGCCTCTTGATGAAAGTGAAAGCAAAGAGTGAAAAAGTTGGCTTAAAACTCAACATTCAGAAAACTAAGATCAAGGCATCTTGTCCCATCACTTCATGGCAAATAGATGGGGAAACAGTGTCAGACTTTATTTTGGGGGGCTTGAAAATCACTGCAGAAATTAAAAGATGCTTACTCCTTGGAAGGAAAGTTATGACCAACCTAGATAGCATATTGAAAAACAGACATTACTTTGCCAACAAAGGTCCATCTAGTCAAAGCTATGGCTTTTCCAGTAGTCATGTATGGATGTGAGAGTTGGACTATAAAGAAAGCTGAGCCCTGAAGAACTGATGCTTTTGAACTGTGGTGTTGGAGGAGACTCTTGAGAGTCCCTTGGACTGCAAGGAGATCCAACCAGTCCATTCTGAAGGAGATCAGCCCTGGGATTTCTTTGGAAGGAATGATGCTGAGGCTGAAACTCCAGTACTTTGGCCACCTCATGCAAAGAGTTGACTCATTGGAAAAGACTCTGATGCTGGGAGGGATTGGAGGCAGGAGGAGAAGGGGATGACAGAGGATGAGATGGCTGGATGGCATCACTGACTCGATGGACGTGAGTCTGAGTGAACTCCGGGAGATGGTGATGGACAGGGAGGCCTGGCGTGCTGTGATTCATGGAGTTGCAAAGAGTCGGACACGACTGAGCGACTGAACTGAACTGAACTGATCCCTCTGGAGCCTCCCTCCCACTTCCCTTCCCACCCCTCCAGGCTAGGCTTCCTCTGTTATGCAGCAGCTTCCCACTAGCCATCTATTTGATACGTGGTAGTGTTCTTGCCTGGAGAATCCCAGGGATGGGGGAGCCTGGTGGGGTGCCGTCTATGGGGTTGCACAGAGTTGGACATGACTGACGCGACTTAGCAGCAGCAGAGTACATATGCCAAGGCTACTGTCTCCGTCTGACCCCCCTCTCCTTCCCCCGCTGCACCCACAAGTCCTTCCTCTACCTCTGCATCTCCATCCCTACCCCGCAAACAGGTTCACTGTTCTAGATTCCATATGTCTACTTTAATACACAGTATTTGTTTTTCTCTTTCTGACTGACTTCACTCCGTATAACAGGCTCTAGGTTCAGTCACCTGAAGGACCACTGACTCTGTTTTCATTGCTGCTATATCCTCAGAGCCTAGAACACGCTTGTGTTAGTAAAGAATTAACCTTGCCCAAAGAGAATTCTGGCCTTTGCCCTTAGCGACTGGAAGGTGATCTCCAGGTGATCTCGTTTATAATATCCTACCAGAGAAGAGTGTCTTTGTTTACTATAAGGTGAGTGCAGAGAAAAAGAAAGCAATCTGGGCAGTCAGTCAAGAAAAGGGAAATTTATTAGAGAGAAAAGAGAGGGTGACTGGCCGTTTAGGAGAACCAGTGTTCTCCCTTTCTGACAGAGTCCTTCTTATACCCCACCAATGACAAATTCTCTGAAGGCATGGTCATGTAGCCGGAGGTCTGGAATCTGGTGGTCTCAAAGCTTTGAGAAGATAGGCGCCAGTGAGATAACAGGATGCCATTTGGGCAGTTTGGTCAGTCTCACAGACCACTGTGATTTATACTTTGTTTGCGAGGTCGACATAAAGAGCCATCTTATCAATGAGACCCCATGTGGGCCCTATCATTTACCTAGGGGCCTTGGGCCACCCAAGGTCGTTTGACAGTGTGGTGTATGATGGGGGTTTTGGGCTATGCAGTATTAGCCTGCAGAGGGGCTAGAAATTATAGGTCAGCCACATGTGCTGTCAACCATGTCTGCATGGTTGCTCCAATAAAATCTCTGGATACCAAGTCCCCGATGAGCCTCTCCAGCTGGCCCTACTCCAAGCACGCTGTCACTCATCCTTGCCAGGGGAGTAGTCTACCCGTGACTCTACTAGGAAAGGACTGCTGCAGGTTCTGCTCTTGGAAACTTCCTGGACTCTGCCCTGTGCATCTCTTCTTTGGGCTAATTTTGTGTTCTTTCTCTGTAACAAAGCATAATTGTGAGTGTTACAGCTTTCAGTGAGTTCTGCAAGTCTTTGAATTATCAAACCCAAGGGAGGACTTGAGAACACCCACCCCTGAACTTTCCATTGCTGTCAAAAGTGAGGATGGTCTGGCAGTCTCCCTAACGCTGCGAGTGGCTTGCACAAGCAGATGTTCAATAAGTGTTCATTGAAGGAAGGAAAGGATAAAAGTATTTGTATATACCAACTGAGGAAGCCAGGCCAGTTACCTAAGGGTAGTGTCTTCTTAAATATAGCATCATCATAAAGTTTTGTGTTTATACAATTTACATGACAAAATTAGACTTTTTAATCCCGTCGTGTTCTTCCCAAGTATACTTGGACTTTGCTCATCGTTTCGTAAACATATTTCAAATACCACGTTATTTCAAAAACCAAACACCAAGCAGATTTCCACTTGAGGACCGAGAATAACAACATAAACATCTTTACAGAGCATGGGGGGGTGGAGGCTCGCCGGAAGGAAGATGCCACTGCAGGTCTTCCTCTGGAGCTACTCCAGCGTGAATACGTGGAGGGCAGCTGGCCACGGGAGAGACGGACCTTCCATCCACGGTTGGCTGAAGCTTCACACGAGAGCTCCTCACAGGCAGAGCACACTCTCTAGAGTGCTATGGGCATAGTGAGGTCTCTCCTCAGTGTGTGAGACCATGTTATTCATGATCCCAGAGCAGGAGAAAGCCTAAATATGTAATTGAGGGCTTCTCCCTGCTCTCCCTTCTTCGGTGAACCAGAAAAGTTCTCCTCTGGCAGCTTCAACTTCAGGTCCAATACATCCCCACTAGCAGGTTACTCTCCAGGGACTTTTCAGAGCAGTGATTTCCCCCTACGCAATTTTCAGCAGTGAATAGCTGGGAGGCAGTTGCTCTCAAATCAGTAGCAGAGAACAGAGTGTTTGTATGGTAATGAGGCATAGCCATGGGGGGGAAAGAACTTCTTATTCCTGATTCCTATCAGCTTTTTGATGGTTTGGTATTCGAGTTTTCTCCAAGGATGTAATTCTGGCCACGGAAATCACCAAAGAAATATCGGCTCCCTTACCCAGACCTGGGCTCACCAACCTTTCAACCTTTAGATCCCCAGTTTTGATCTGATATCCTCAGGTGATGCAAAATTTTGCCATAGATACCCATGCCTCTTTCTTAGAATTCCTACTTCAATTCCAGAAACATATTAAGAAATCCAACTTCTATTTTTAAACTTCGCTAGTGGGTCAGTTCCGCTTGAATATAACCCAGATCTTATTAGGTGGTGCTTCTAGCCCTTTAAGTTCTAGAGAACACAGGCTTGAACCCTCCTCTTCTAGAGTCTAGGGTGAGTGTGTGCCAAGCCGCTTCAGTGATGTCCAACTCTTAGCAACCCCGTGAACTGTAGCCCGCCAGGCTCCTCTGTCCATGGGATTCTCCAGGCAAAAATGCTAAAGTGGGTTGTCATTTCCTTCTCCAGATTTTCCCACCCAGGGATTGAACCTGAGTCTCTTATGTCTCCTGCATTGGCAGGCAAGTCCTTTACTGCTGGTGCCACTTGGGAAGTCCATGGAGTCTAAAGCTTTTCAGTGTTTCCTACAAGTTCCCAGAGGGTACATTCTCATGATCACTCAGCTTCCATGCTCCAGCCTCCTCATGGGCTACCTTTCTCTGTTCAACTCCTTCTACACTTATCACAGAATTCTCATTTACATAAACAGTTTAAGTGTTTTATATTTTCTTCAAAATTTGGACTAAGTCAGTAATGGAAGCAATCTCACTTGACATCTCAGTTGAACTTGAGATCTCTCTCCCTTCTTAAAAATATCCTTTAACTACCAACTACATAGAACTCCCCATCTGATCATATACCTCTTTTTATCCCTTCTTTTCCAAACTCTCCAAACAAATTTCATTCTTTATTGCAGCAGAGCAACTTATTTATTTACTTTTTAATATTGTTATTTAGCTGCTTCAGGTCTTGGTTGTGGCACACAGGATCTTTGTTGCAGTGCATGGATTGTCTAATTGTGGTGCACAGGCTCAGTAGTTGCGGCACTCAGGATTAGTTTCTCTGGGGCATGTGGGGTCTAGGTTCCCTAACCAAGAATCAAACCCATGTTTCCTGCATTGCAAGGCGAATTCTTAACGACTGGACCACTTGGGAAGCCTCTGCTGCAGAGCAATTTAATCATTCCACTTTGTGGCTGTGGTTCTTGCTGTTGACTCCCACTCTCTACCAATCAGTTTATCAAAATATTTTCCCAAAGCAAAGACAGTTCTCTGCCTGGAGAGAATCCTGGTGTAATGAATTCAAGTGTTTTTCTTCGTTTCATAAAGAAGTACAGTTTACACTTGAACAACACGGGGGTTAGGGATGCCACCCTGTGTGCAACGGAGACCTTGTGCAGTTGGCTCTGTATCTATACTTCCCTCTATACTTGTTCCTCCATAAACGTGGTTCCACATGCATGGATTCAACCAACCCCAGACTGCGTAGTACTGTAGAATATACTACTGAAAAAACCCTGGTATGAATGAACCCATGCAGTTCGAATCCATGTTATTCAAGGGTCAACTGTGTTTTGGCTCTATTCGGTTCAATCGACGATCACTCCTTATCATTGCTCATTTGTGGACATGGGCACTGTTTTATATTGGATTCTCTGGAGAAAGACTCTGACACAGAGAACTGCTTGTAGAAGGTTTATTGAGGAGTGTTCTTAGAGGTGTCCTTGTAAGGAAATCAGGAAGGCGGGGCTGGGCATAGGGAGCCGCTGACCTGCAGTGAGGCTGCAACCGACACCAGCTCTGTGAAGCTTGAACAACTCTGATACAGACTTTTGGAGTTGTCCCAAATTGAAGCATAGGAATTGGACCTTTGTATCCTTTCAGTTGCCAGTTGTTCGTAGAGGGGATGATCCCTGGGAACGGTGTAGAAGCTTGGGCAAAGCAGCCCATTGTGTGAGTGGAATTACCAGTGAGGGACGCAGCTGTGGGCGGGCAGTATTTGGTACTCAGCTGGGGATTAGGTGCATTGGCTCTGAAGAGGGGATTTGAGTAAACACTACAATATTTGCTGCGGCTCACCTCTCACGTCTCTCAGATCCAGCTGGGAATGACTTTTCCACAGTTCTGGCTGACCTAGTTTACTTGGAAACTGACAAGAGATGGGTTAGTGTGACAAACTACGGCCACAGCTAAACTGAGTCCATGAATGATACTCTCTCCTCCCCTCCTTCATATACTCCTCTCACCACCCCTGCTGGTCTAAGCGGCTGGGGAGGAGACCCGGATCATTGTCCTGAAGGTGATTGTGCCTAAATCTACTGTCTTACTCAGTCTGGCCACTGCACTTGTCCATTTTCTATCATTAACATGGGGCATGGGAGCTCTGAGAGACACCCCATGGAACTCCTGAGCACCAAATATTCTTTCCTGTGTCACTGAGTAGCTTCAGCCCTAATTACCTGTACCTTTCCTTTTTTGCCTGCTGTTCTCTTGTCACATGGGGCTGAGCAACAGCCGTAGCTTAAAGTTTGATGGGATTCTGTGTCCCCTGATGGTAGAGGCTCCTTCTAGACCTGCAGAGCTAAAGCTGCAGGGTTGGGAAACAGAAATTCCCCAAGAGGGTCACTGGAAGTGATGGTAAGAGGTGTCACACTTACTTCCACCTTTTAGTTTTCAGACCCATGTAGTCCACATTTTAAGGGTCAGAGAACAGCATCATGGGCCTCCTAGGTGGCACTAGTGTTAAAGATCCTGCCTGCCATCGCAGGAGAGGTAAGATGCGCTGGTTCCCTTCCTGGGTCCGGAAGATCCCCTGGAGGAGAGCATGGCAACCCACTCCAGTATTCTTGCCTGGAGAATCCCATGAAGAGAGGAGCCTGGCAGGTGACAGTCCATGGGGCAGTGGAGAGCTGGACACAAGTGGGTGACTTGGCAGCAAGCAGCATCAGAACA
This sequence comes from Redunca redunca, assembly GCA_006410935.1. Lineage (NCBI taxonomy): Eukaryota > Metazoa > Chordata > Mammalia > Artiodactyla > Bovidae > Redunca > Redunca redunca. The sequence continues at coordinate 112,609 of SJYQ01001254.1, forward strand.
GCATTGTGTAATGGTCATTGATTTAGAATAACCCGGATGATAACAGCTCATCCTTAAAGGGTGTTACCTCTAGCCTAAGATCCTGGTTGGTCTTTAGATGATTTATGTATGGATGTGTTTATTTTTGGCTGCACTGGGTCACTGTTATGGCTCATTGGCTCTTCGTTGCTGCACAGGGCGAGCGGGGGCTACTCTCTAGTCGCGGCGCACAGGCTTCTTGTTGCAGTGGCTTCTCTGGTTGCAGAGCAACAGTGGCGTGCAGATTCTCTGGTTGTGGTGTGAGCTCTAGAGCACAGACTCAGTAACTGTGGTGCATGGGTTTAGTTGCCCTGTGGCATGTGGAATCTTCGTTCCTTGACCAGGGATCAAGCCTGCGTCTCCTGTATTGGCAGGAAGATTCTCATCCACTGTGCCACCAGGGAAGTCCCTTGGCTAGTCTTACAAAGACAGTTGTACTGCTCTACCATGCTGGTGGCTTCCAAGGGATGAAGTCGGTATTCCAAGAATTTGTGGATCCCATGGCCATGTGCCAACTACTGTACCTCTTCTGTTCCAAAGTAGGACCCTTAGCTTTGATCTTTTGCTAATAACCAAACCCTCTATATGATCTCAGATAGTGGTGCTGGCTGAGGCCCCGCATCAGGAACAGTAAACCTATATACAGAATATGTATTGAACCTGGTCAAGGTGATAGCTGCCCATCCTAGTGTGCTAGGGATACAAGGTAGTCAAGTTGCTGCCAAGTGATGGTGAGTTTCCTTGGGATGCTATATTGGGGCTCAGTGGCGGACTCTGCTGCTGACAAGGGGGACTTTCAACAGAAGCAATATTCATACCTTGGGGGACTTATAGAACTAGGTACACTTCCCAGAAGCTTCCCCATTGGGGGGATTTCCTCACTGCTCTCTTTCAGTACCCCACCTGAGTGGGGTTCTGAGGCAGCAGCAGTCCGTTGGCTTATTAAGTTCACTGACGTATTCAGTTGGCACTGACTATTTGTGAACCAAGCTCAATCTTTCTCCCCATTCCTTGGCTGTCATAAGAGATTCCTCATGCAGCTGGTGTTGAGGGAGGGCACCGGAGGACATGGGATCTGGGCCACCTGTTCATGCCCCTTGTTTGCGCCCTCTGGCCCTGCCCCAGTGTAAAAGCTCAAAATTGTCCAGAAAATGAGATATTCTCCTGTATGGTGTCTTCTACACACATATTATCTCATCTACATCTGGCCCATCTTCTCTTCCTCCCTGTGATCTTCTCCAGCTCAAGAGAAATTAGCCCTTCCATTCCTTCCTTTCACTGTAAGATTGTGATCCATTTCTTATTCCCTCTCCAAGCTAACTCTTCCACCAGTTTCTTTTCACTGGCTCTTTCCCATTAGTCTACAATCCTTCTCAATAACCACACTTTGGATAGGGATGCCGTGTTGCATAGCTCCACAAGGCACCATTGACATCATCATCTATGTAATTGGAGCCCCCTGGCGTTGAGCACAGCACAGAATAAAATGAATGAACGATGATGAGTGGGAAATGGAGTCCACGAAGCAGTGCCCTGACGATCCCTGGAGGAGGGCATGGCAGCCACAAATATTCTTGTCCGGCAAGTCCCATGGACAGAGGACCCCGGCAGGCTGCAGTGCATAGATAGGGTCACACAGTCAGGCACTACTGGAGCGACTTAGCATGCGTACACGCACAGGTGCGCTCTGCCAGTTCTCAGCTATCCACTGTGGCAGTGGTTGAGCGGTTCCATCCAGTGAGCCCACTGCCATTTTCTTAGCAGTGTAAATCTTTTAAACACAAGGGTCCTGGGATTGGAGTCAGATCCTAAAAGAAACTGAGTTTTGCATCGCCTCAGCTAAAAAAAAATCTTTGGATGGAAGGAATACAATTTCCACTTAGCTTAGCCAGCTGTTCAGTTGTTTCTTTGTCCACTCAGTCAAGAAGCCTTGACTGAGCACCTCCTATCTCTCAGGCACTGCGCTCCATGCTAAAGATTCAGGTGAAGGTAAAAAGAAAAAAGCATGGACCTTTCCGATATTAATAAAAAAATACATACAAGCATCATTAAATTACAACAGTGGATACAATTACAGATTAAAAGTACATGATGTTATGAGGACATCTAATAGACCAAAACAAGAAGTTCAAGGAAGACTTCCTTGAGAATGGGATGGCTGAGTTAACCTGAAGGGAGAGTAAGTGTTGTTGATTAGATAAAATGGAATTGAAATATCCTAGGCAGAGAGAAAAGCATGTTCTAGGGGCCTTGTGGGGGATTCAAAGAAGGGAATGATGAAAACCAATGTGGCTGGACCACTGTAGGCAAGGAGGAGGGTCAAGTGAAGTGAGACTGGAGGGGTAGGGAGGACCAGGCCTCATAAACAAGTTGGGAGATTACTGAAATAGATCACAGGAGAGAAACCAGTGGCTTGTATGGAGCTGGCTTTGAAAAGCTCTATTAGAAATTCATTCCTTATATCAAACATGCATAGTGGTCCCCAGATCTTTCTCTGGAACCACAAAGAGCAAGTCAACTCCACATCAATATGGCAGACTTTTAAGTAGATTGAGGAATGCATTGTGCTACCACTTCTTGTACTCTGCCCCTTCTTGCCCTTACCACTTAGTCTCCTTTCTTCTTCTTTTTCTTTTTTTGCACCGAGTCTTCATTGCTATGCACGGACTTTCTCTAGTTGTGCTGATTGGGAGTTCCTCTCTGGTGGTGGTGGGCAGGCTTCTCACTGCAGTGGCTTCTCTTGTTGCGGAGCTCAGGTTCCAGGTGCACAGGCTTCAGCAGTTGCTGCACACAGGCTCAGTAGCTGTGGCACACAGGCTTAGTTGCCCTGCAGCACATGGAATCTTCCCAGACCAGGGATCGAACTTGAATCCCCTGCCTTGGCGGGTGGGTTCTTATCCACTGGACCACCAAGCAAGTCCTCCTTTCTTCTTGTTTAAAAAGCATGATTCTTTTAACAGGTCATCAAATGGCCTGAAAATGAATTCCCTTTGCCATCCTCACTGCCCTTTCCAGAACAGTCTCAGTTGGTTAATAAAGACTAAATCTCATGATGAGACAAAACTTCTAGAGATTAAGATTAATATAAAAGATAGGCTTGATCTGTTAAACTTTAATTACAGTATGAAAATAAGGAATTGTTAAACCTACAGCTTGACAGCTAGAAAAATCATAAATTAACTTCTGACTTCTTCATTAGGCTATTACTAATAGAAGTTAACATTTATTGAGACTTTAAAATATATACTATGTACATGGACTCATTTAGTCCTCAAAACAACCTTTGAGGTAGGTCCTAATATTATTCCCATTTTACAGATGGGAAAAATAAGGTACGAGAGACTAAGGTTATGTAATCAGTCATCATGAAAGCCTAGACTCAAGCACTAATCCAATTTCAGGGATTGTGCTCTTACCACTACACTACACTGCCTTCCAAGGCAAGAAAAACTATCTTCAAACTTTTAGAAGGGAAAAATATAAACATGATTAAAAGGAATTAAAGCCCAAAGTTAGAGAAGATAATCAGAGAGTTTATAATTATTTGACTTTAATCTAAAGCCCAGATGAAGAATATTTTAAGACACTGAAAGAACAGTCAGATATAAACCCAAAATAATAATTGGTTATCTTTTAGAGGGCTTCTCTGGTGGCTCAGTGGTAAAGAATCCACCTGCAATGTAGGAGACGCAAGAGACGCAGATTCGATCCCTGGATCAGGAAGATCTCTGGGTCGGGAAGATCCCCTGGAGAAGGAAATGGCGACCCACTCCAATATTCTTGCCTAGGAAATCTCATAGACAGAGGAGCCTGGCCAGCTACAGTCCATGGGGTCACAAAGAGTTGGACACAACTTAACTACTAAAAAACAACAACAAATATTGGAAGATGATTAGAGATGTCCAGTTTATGGTCAGGCCACTCAAAATGGCTGTTTTCTTGCTCTTTGTACATCCCCTGACCCTCAGCCCCGTTTTGCCTGCCCCTACTCACGTGAGGGCTGTCCCAATGCCTCAGTGGGTAAAGAATCCACCAGCAATGCAGGAGACATAAGAAATGCAGGTTCAATCTCTGGGCCAGGAAGATCCCCTGGAGGAGGCAATGGCAACCCACTCCAGTATTCTTGCCCAAAAAAACCCATAGAAAAGCCTGGCAGGCCATAGCACAGAAGGTGGCAGAGAGGCGCTTGTTCACATGAAGGCGCTTTGCCACTTACCCCAGCTAGTGCTTATTGGAATCCTTAAGCCAGAATGGCTCCATATGCTAGTATATTGAGGAAAAGTTCTGTGCTTGGGATGATTGTTAATCCAAGGGGCTATGAGGGATGTGCCCTAACTGCTGGTTTCCCTGGTAACTGATGAGCCAACCCAATGTTAATTCCCCCATAAATGGTAGCCACGCCCCCAATAGCGAAGTTTGCTGCCATTGCCTTCCTGCCTGCCTCGTCTGGGTGTTGCTCCTGGACCTTTTCCTTCAGGCATATGAGATCCCCCTGTCCAATAAACCACTGGTGTCTCTGTCATTATCTCTGGGTTCTTTCTTTGGTCTTGAGGCTGGGCAGCTACGAGGCCCAACAACTAGCAAACCAGCTGGGAGGCTGAGGAAACTCTGATAAGTGCCAAGATGTTGGGAAATAAGAATGGGGAAGGGAAAGTGGTGGGGGTAACCCACCCACTAACACGTGGGACCCTGTGGCAGCTGACCACCACAAGAGGTGTCTTTCTCTTATATTGATGGTGCATTTTTAACCTCAGTCTCTTTCAAGTTTAAAAGTAGCAGCCCTGTGCTCGTGGCTCATCTGATGCAAAGGGGTGGCTGGTGAATATACAGAAAACATAAGGACCTGGAATATCTACAAAATACCTGCATACCGCCTACTCACCACACCTAAACAACTACAGGCATGGGCGCTGGGAATATTAACTCAGGGACAGGCTTATGAATTGGTCATGGCCAATTACCTGGAAGGTTTTGGAGGGGACCTGTGGCAACAGCAAAATAATAAAAGTACCCTTGCGCTTTTAGTCCTAGCTATGGGAAGGGAGAGAGCAAAGATGTATGTGATCAAAAATAGCTACATGCTGAATACGATGTGTTACAACAGGTGGAAGACATCATGAAAGGCCTACCTGAGTTGTCAAGTGATGCAGGAAAACATTATTTGGGGTCTAGAATGGCTGTGTGTAATAATACTGGACCCCCATGAACATGGATCACAACCACTTCACCGGCCAGCTATTGGTCAGGACAATAACTTTTGCCTTTGCACAGGATCTACCCCCAGGGAACACATTATAAAATGACCCTGGGACTGGCAGAGAAGTCCCAGAGGTCTGGGTTTGCTGCCCAGTGGGAAATAGGGCTGGAAACGGGTTTACAGCGCTCATCAGCCCCACCTGAGACTACTAAAGTTTATATGGGCCCCCTCATGGATTGGAGAAGGAAATGGCAACCCACTCCAGTGTTCTTGCCTGGAGAATCCCAGAGATGAGGGAGCCTGGTGGGCTGCCGTCTATGGGGTTGCACAGAGTCGAACATGACTGAAGTGACTTGGCAGCAGCCCCCTCATGGAGAAAGGCACCGTTGTATTAACCGGTGGTCTGTTGTCACACAGCCTAACCAGGATTTGGCCCCAGCTGTGGGGACTGGTTGGGGCATAGACTTGGATTACTGTGATATTGAATGGTTTGCCTTGGAAATGAACAGAGATCATTCTGTCGTTTTTGAGATTGCATCCAAGTACTGCATTTCGGACTCTCTTGTTGACCATGATGGCTACTCCATTTCTTCTGAGGGATTCCTGCCTGCAGTAGTAGATATAAAGGTCATCTGAGTTAAATTCACCCATTCCAGTCCATTTTAGTTCACTGATTCCCAGAATGTCAACATTCACTTGCCATCTCTTGTTTGACCACTTCCAATTTGCCTTGATTCATCACCTGACATTCCAGGTTCCTATGCAATATTGCTCTTTACAGCATGGGACCTTGCTTCTATCACCAGTCACATCCACAACTGGGTCTTGTTTTTGCTTTGGCTCCATCCCTTCATTCTTTCTGGAGTTATTTCTCCACTGATCTCCAGTAGCGTGTTGGGCACCTACTGACCTGGGGAGTTCCTCTTTCAGCATCCTATCATTTTGCCTTTTCATACTGTTCATGGGGTTCTCAAGGCAAGAATTGCCAACATCCGCTGGATCATGGAAAAAGCAAAAGAGTTACAGAAAAACATCTATTTCTGCTTTATTGACTATGCCAAAGCCTTGACTGTGTGGATCACAATAAACTGTGGAAAATTCTGAAAGAGAGGGGAATACCAGACCACCTGACCTGCCTCTTGAGAAATCTGTATGCAGGTCAGGAAGCAACAGTTAGAACTGGACNCTGGATGGTATCACTGACTCGATGGACGTGAGTCTGAGTGAACTCTGGGAGTTGGTGATGGACAGGGATGCCTGGCGTGCTGCGATTCATGGGGTCGCAAAGAGTTGGACACGACTGAGCGGCTGAACTGAACTGCACTGTGGGGACTGGGGGTGGACAGGCAGTGTGGTCCTGCAGGCCGGGACAAAAATCACAGGCAGGGGTGGTGCTCTCTCAGAATACTGTCACTTCTTGCATTTGGCTTAATGGTCATGATCTGCCCTGTAGTATGCTTATTAAACATCTTTCCACTCTAGTCTGAGTGGGGGAATCTGTTTGCAAACTGGGTGACTGTTGGTCTTACTGTGAACTGAGTCTGGTTGCTGGGTCTACAGTGAGATGCAGTTGTTATCCTCCTCTGGCCATGAAAAACTGACCTGATAAGCACCTGGCTTCCTCTCGCTGCTTGCTAGCTGCTGGTAATCTGTATTGTATTTGTGGTATTCAGTTGCAATGCATCTCTACAGACTGACCCCAAGGATTTAGCAGAAGAGGGGTGGACCAAGGATCCACCATTGCATGGGTCATGTAGAGTATGTAGGGACAGAGTGGACGGTCAGGCCATTCAAGATGGCTATTCTCTTGCTCTTTGGACATCCCCTGCTTGACCAGTCCCCACTGCCTGCCCACTAATTGCATGAAAGTGCTCTGCCCCCTTCCGCAGCCAGAGATTCCAGTACTCTTGCCTGAAAAATCCCATGGATGGAGGAGCCTGGTAGGCTGCAGTCCATGGGGTTTCGAACAGTCGGATACAACTGAGCGACCGTCTATGGGTTCGCACAGAGTCGAACACGACTGAAGTGACTTAACAGCAGCAGCAGCAGGCCAGACTGGCTCTACCTGCTAGCTTATTGAAGAGAAGCAATAAATTAAACAATTAACTAAACGACAGCAGAAACATCTGCTCTCCTGGTGGTCCTTAATCTGTAAGGTCTGTGAGGGACTTTCCCTTCCTGGTGGTTTCCTTGGTAATTGATGAGTCAACCTGACATCAATTACCCCTATAAATGGTAGCCACACCCTCGAGTAGTGAAGTTTGCTTCCACTGCCAGCCTGCCTCATCTGGGTGTTGCTTCAGACCTATAAGATCCCCCTGTGCAATAAACTTGGGGAAGGCAATGGCACCCCACTCCAGCACTCTTGCCTGGAAAATCCCATGGACGGAGGAGCCTGATGGGCTGCAGTCCATGGGGTTGCGAACAGTTGGACACAACTGAGCGACTTCACTTTTCACTTTCATGCATTGGAGAAGGAAATGGCAACCCACTCCAGTGTTCTTGCCTGGAGAATCCCAGGGACAGGGGAGCCTGGTGGGCTGCCGTCTATGGGGTCACACAGAGTCGGACATGACTGAAGCGACTTAGCAGCAGCAGCAGCAGTGCAATAAACTACCGATGTCTCCGTCACTGTCTGCAGGGTCTTTCTTTGGTCTCGAGGCTGGGCAACTACAAGGCTTGCAGGCCTTCAGGGTGCAGACCAACACCCAACAAATTAAAAAGAACGTGCTTTCAAAACATAGGGTCAATTTTTAAAAATTGACTTTATCTTCATCATTCACCTTTCTTTTCATCTTTATTAGTATCTTATATTATTGACCAGGAAGTGCTAAATGGCTTTAGAAAAAACTTTGAAATTGTAACTCTTAACTAATCACCCACTGATTTATTCACAAATACTTACTGAATATCTGCTGAATGTCAGAGATTGCTAGGTTCTGGAGAGTTAAAACAGGGTTTTTCCTCATGGAAATCTCTTGTGAGGAATATCATTATTGATATAACAATAACATAAATGTGGGTATAATGACATGCTACAATTTAAAATTGTGTCCAGAGCAATTTTTAATTTTGTGGCAGGCAAGAATGTAAATGACTATTATGCATTTTTAACAAAATTTATACAATGAAAAAAATCTTTATAATCATTTGATGATTTAAAAGTTTGGTCATACACAAAGAGTAAGACAATGTCTAAAATTAGAATAATAGTAGTGAGATTCCATGGGGTCGCAAAGAGTCAGACACCACTGAGTGACTGAACCGACTAAACTAATGGGCATCCTTGTCTTCCTGATTTTAGAGAAAATGCTTTCAGTTTTTTGCCATTGAGGATAATGTTTGCTGTGGGTTTGTCATATATGGCCTTTATTATGTTATGTTACCTCTATGCTTACTTTCTGGAGAGTTTTTATCATAAATGGGTGTTGAATTTTGTCAAAAGCTTTTTCTGCACCTGTTGAAATGATCATATGGTTTTTATCTTTCAATTTGTTAATATGGTGTATCACATTGATTGATTTGCATACAGTGAAGAATCCTTGTATCCTGGGATAAAGCCCACTGGAAAATGATGTATGATCTTTTTAATGTGTTGTTGGATTCTGTTCACTAGAATTTTGTTAAGGATTTTTGCATCTATGTTTATCAGTGATACTGGCTTGTAATTTTCTAAATTAAATTAAAGAATCTGTTTAGAGTCCACCTTTAAAAATTGAGATAATGTATATATCATAAAATTTATCCTTTTAAAGTATATAATGCACATGTGGTATATTTAGCAACGGAACATTACTCATCCATTCAAAAAATGAAATAATGCTGTTTACAGCAACATGAACGAACCCATGGATAATCATACCAAGTGAAACAACACAGACAAGAGACAAATATCATATTGCTTACATGTGGAATCTGAAAAAGATACAAATGAACTTATATTCAAGACAGAAATAGACTCACAGATATAGAAAACAGACTTATGGTCCCAAGGGAAAATGCAAGGGGAAGGATAAATTAGGAGTTTGGGATTAACATATACACACTACTATATATAAAATAAATAACCAATAAGGACCTCCTGTGTAGCACAGGTAACCACACTAGATATTGTGTAATAACCGATAAGGGAAAGGAATAAGAAAAAAATAGATGTGTATAACTGACTTTCTGCTGTATACCTGAAACTAACACAATATGTAAATCAACCATACTTCAGTAAAGGTTTACAATGCAGTGGTTTTTAAATATTAACAAGGTTATATAACCATCACCACCATATAATTCTAGAACACTTATCACCCCAAAAGAAATCTGCTACCCATTAACGGGCTTTCCATTTCCCTCCTTGCAGTCCCTGGCAACCACCAGTCTATTTTCTCTCCCTATGGATTTGCCTAATCTGCATATAAGTGGTATCATAGAATACAGGGCCTTTTGTGCCTGATCTTCACTTAGAAAATTTTCAAGATTTATCCACGTGGTAGTGTGAATCAGCACTTCATTCCTTTTTATGATAAAGTATTCCATTGTAAGGATATAACACATTTTTTAATCTGGTCATCAGTTGATGGATATTTGGGTTGCTTCCACTTTTTGGCTATTATGAATGCTACTATGAACATTCGTGTTCAAGTTTTTGTAGGGCATATGTTTTCAGTATTCTTATATAAACATCTAGGACTAGAATTGCTGGGTCATATAGTGACTCTGTGTGTAACCTTTTGAGGAACTGCTGGAATGTTTTCCAAAGTGGACACACAACTTTACATTTGACCACCAAACTAGAGATTTCGTCAAGAAAATTAGAGATACCAAGGGAACATTTTATGCAAAGATGGGCTTGATAAAGGACAGAAATGGTATGGACCTAACAGAAGCAGAAGATATTAAGAAGAGGTGGCAAGAATACACAGAAGAACTGTACAAAATAGATTTTCATGACAAAGATAATCACGATGGTGTGATCACTCACCTACAGTCAGACATCCTGGAATATGAAGTCAAGTGGGCCTTAGAAAGCATCACTACAAACAGAGCTAGTGGAGGTGATGGAAATCCAGCTGAGCTGTTTCAAATCCTAGAAGATGATGCTGTGAAAGTGCTCCACTCAATATACCAGCAAGTTTGAAAAACTCAGCAGTGGCCACAGGACTGGAAAAGGTCGGTTTTCATTCCAATCCCAAAGAAAGGCAATGCCAAAGAATGCTCAAACTACCACACAATTGCACTCATCTCACATGCTAGTAAAGTAATGCTCAAAATTCTCCAAGCCAGGCTTTAGCAATATGTGAACTGCAAACTTCCAGATGTTCAAGCTGGTTTTAGAAAAGGCAGAGGAACCAGAGATCAAATTGCCAACATCTGCTGGATCATGGAAAAAGCAAGAGAATTCCAGAAAAACATCTATTTCTGCTTTATTGACTATGCATGGCATCTGGCCCCATCACTTCACAGGAAATAGATGTAGAAACAGTGGAAACAGTGGCAGACTTATTTTTCTGGGCTCCAAAATCACTGCAGATGGTGACTGCAGCCATGAAATTAAAAGACACTTACTCCTTGGAAGGAAAGTTATGACCAACCTAGATAGCATATTCAAAAGCAGAGACATTACTTTGCTGACTAAGGTCTGTCTAGTCAAGGCTATGGTTTTACCAGTAGTCATGTATGGCTGTGAGAGTTGGACTGTGAAGAAAGCTGAGCACCGAAGAATTGATGCTTTTGAACTGTGGTGATGGAGAAGACTCTTGAGAGTCCCTTGGACTGCAAGGAGTTACAGCCAGTCCATTCTAAAGGAGATCAGTCCTAGGTGTTCATTGGAAGGAATGATGCTAAAGCTGAAACTCCAATACTTTGGCCACCTCATGCAAAGAGTTGACTCATTGGAAAAGACTCTGATACTGGGAGAGATTGGGGCAGGAGGAGAATGGGACGACAGAGGATGAGATGGCTGGATGGCATCACCGACTTGATGGACATGAGTTTGGGTAAACTCCGGGAGATGGTGATGGACAGGGAGGCCTGGTGTGCTGTGAATCGTGCGGTCGCAAAGAGTCAGATACGACTGAGTGACCGAACTGAACTGAACCAAATGAAGTGAAGTGAAGTGGTACCCACACAGTCGTCTCTGACTCTTTGCGACCCCATGGACTGTAGCCTGCCAGGCTCCTTTGTCCATGGGATTCTCCAGGCAAGAATACTGGAGTGGGTTGCCATTTCCTTCTCCAGGGTCTTCCCAACCCAAGGATTGAACTTGGGTCTCCCACATTGCAGGCAGATTCTTTACCACTGATCCACTAGGGAAGTCCTGTATCTAGTTTTTTAAGTTACCTTCATACTGTTCTCCATAATAGTTGTACCAGTTTACATTCCCACCAACAGTGTTAGTAGGGTTTCCTTTTCTCTACACCCTCACTAGCATTTATGGCTTGCAGATTTTTTGATGATGACCGTTCTGGGCTGTGTGAGGTGATACCTCATTGTAGGTTTCATTTGCATTTATCTAATAATTAGTGATGCTGAACATCCTTACATATGCTATTTTGGCCATCTGTATGTCTTCTTTGGAGAAAAGTGTATTTAGATCTTCTACCTATTTGTTGATTATGTTGGTTTTGTTGTTGTTATTGAGCTGCATGAGTTTGTATATTTTGGAAATTAAATCCCTTGAAGGTCATTTCATTTCTCCGATTCTGTGGGTTGTTTTTTCATTTTGTTTATGGTTTCCTTTGCTGTACAAAAACTTTTAAGTTTAATTAAGTTCCACTTGTTTACTTTTGTTATTATTTCTATCACTCTAGGAGGTAGATAAAAAATGATACTCCTGAGATTTATGTCAGAGTGTTTTGCCTACATTTTCCTCTAAGAGTTTTATAGTATCCAACTTTACATGTATGTCTTTGATCCATTTTGAGTTTATTTTTATGTATGGTGTTAGTGTTTTGATTTTGTTCTTTTACATGTAACAGTCCCGTTTTCCCAGCATTGAAGAAACTGTCTTTTCTCCATCATATATTTTTGCCCCCTTTGTCACATTTCTGTTTTTGTGCCAGTACTATACTGTTTTAATAACCATAGCTTTGTAGTATAGTCTGAAGTCAGAGAGCCTGATTCCTCCAGCTCCAGTTTAAGATTGCTTAGGCTAGTTGGGGTCTTTTTTGTTTCCATACAAATTGTAGAATACTTTGTTTTAGTTCTGTGAAAAATGCCATTGGTAATTTTATAGCATTGCATTGAATCTGTAGATTATTTGGGGTTGTATAATCATTTTCACGATATTGGTTCTTCTAATCCAAGGGCGTGGTATATCTCTTCTTCTGTTTGTGCCATCTTTGATTTCTTTCATCAGCATTTTGCAGTTTTCTGAGTAGAGGTTTTTGCCTCCTTAAGTTTATTCCTAGGTATTTTGTTCCTTTTGATGTGATGGCAAATGGGATTGTTTCCTTGATTTCTCTTTTAAATCTTTTGTTAGTGTATAGAAATATAAGAGATTTCTGTGTATTTTGTATCCTGCAAAATTCCAAATTTATTGATGAGTTCTAGTAGTTTTCTGGTAGCATCTTAGGATTTTCTATGTATAGTATCACATCATCTGCAGACAGTGACAGTTTTACTTTTCCAATCTGGATTCTTTTTCTTTTTCTTCTCTGATTTCTATGGCTAAGACAAGAGAATCCCATATGGCTATCAGCCGACTTCAGCAGAAACTTCAGGGCAGAAGGGAGTGGCATGATGTACTGATATTTTTAAAGTGATAAAAGGGAAAAAACCTACAACCAAGAATACTCTACCCAGCAAGGGTCCCAGTCAGATTTGACTGAGAGATCAAAAGATTTACAAATAAGCAAAAGCTAAAAGAGTTTGGTACCACCAAACCAGCTTTACAGCACATGTTAAGGGAACTTGCCTAACTTGCCTAAGTGAAAAAGGAAAGGCCACAACTAGAAACAAGAAAATTATGAAATAGCTCAATAGTAAAGGCAAACATACAGTAGGAAACACCCACACACAGTTAGCAGGGGATTAAAAGACAAAAGTACTAAATCAACTATATCCACAATAAGCAGTTAAGGGAAACACAAAAATAGAGAAGTGAAATAATATTAAGAACAGTAATCAGAAGAGTACAAATGCAGGGCTGTTAAAATGCATTTAAGATTAAGAAGTCAGAAACTTTATCATATATATAGACTGCTATATTAAAAACCTCATGATAACCACAAACCAAAAATATATAGTAAATATACACAGAGAAAGAAAAAAGGAATCCAAATATAACACTAAAGAAAGTCATCAAATCACAGGAGAAAACAGCAACTAAAAAAAAAAAAAATCCCACTATAAAAACAACCCCAAAACAATTAAAATGGCAATAAGAACATACATATCAATAATTACTCTAAATGTAAATGGACGAAAGGTTTCATCCAAAAGACAGCTTTTATACTGTTATCTTGCCATCTAACAAAGGTCATTAAAAATCATGACAAAAATTTTTACCATAATCAATAATACATCTTGTATAATATTTTAAGTGGTTAACCAAAAGGACACAATTTTACATGCAGTAAGTATCAGTGCAAATGTTCAGTTTGTTCAGTTGCAAAGTCATATCCAGCTCTTTGTGACCCCATGGACTGCAGCACACAGGCTCCTTGGTCCTGCACTATCTGAGTTTGAGCAAATTCATGTCCATTGAGTTAGTGACGCTATCTAACCATCTCATCCTCTGCCACTCCCTCCTTCTTTTGACTTCAGTCTTTCTCAGCATCAGGACCTTTTCCAATGAGCCAGCTGTTTGCATCAGGTAGCCAAAGTATTGGAGCTTCAGCATCAGTACTTCCAGTGAGTATCCAGGGTTGATTTCCCTTAGGATTGACTGGTCTGATTGGACTGCAAGGGACTCTCAAGAGTCTTCTCCAGCACCACAGTTTGAAAGCATCAATTCTTTGGCACTCAGCCTTCTTTATGGTCCAACTCTCACATCTGCACATGACTACTAGAAAAACCATAGCTTTAACTATATGGACCTTTGTTGGCAAAGCGATGTCTCTGATTTTTAATACACTGTCTAGGTTTGTCATAGCTTTCCTTCCAAGGAGAAACCATCTTTTAATTCCATGGCTGCAGTCATCAACTGTAGTGATTTTGGAACCCCTCCCTCATTAAAGGGAAGTGATGTGGAATAAACTAACCCAGGTCTATTATGACTCCTCCTAAATCTTGAAAACATTAAATTGATTTCTGAGAGGGGAAGCAGATGGTCTTTTCTCTTCAGCCCTACTGTGATTCTATAAGTTTAGCAACATCTACACATGGGAAAATGCCCTTGATTGTTTCTTTCTTCCTCTGGACTAGTTTTGGCCTTTTCCATAGTGTTTGTGTTTCCCTGACACTTGTAGTCTTTGAAATCAGAAAGTGATCATGTCCTAAGTTGATTTACTTCACTACAGAGGTATTCCCAGGCCTATGCCCTTCATGTCTCTCTAAGATCTACTTTTTCTGTTTCACACACACAAGAAAATTTGACTCGTAAAAATGATAGTGCAAACCAAAAAAAAAAAAAAGCGTCAGGGTGACTCATGCATATATTTCAGTTTTAAAATAGCAATAATGCTGCTTCCCCCTTTTTCCTTGCCTTCTTCCTGAACTATAAAAGATGGTTTTTGAGACAAAACTTCTTTAACTAGGAACAGACACTGTATTTTAATTTCTTAAATTTGGGGGGTAACATTTTGGAGACTTTTTTCACTCAGAGGTGGCTGAGCATGTGTTGGGTAAGGGGCATAATTTAGAACCCCACTCCTAAATTAGGGAACTTCAGGTTTCTGTCAGCTCCTGAAATATAGGGATCTTTCCCCCTAGAGAATCTATATGGTGAAGTACCTGAGAGGAGGGAATGGTGGCATTAGCTCTTTTTATTATTTTAATTGGAGGATAATTGCTTTATAATATTATGTTGGTTTCTGCTGTACAACAATGCGAATCAGTCATATATGTATATGTGTGTGTGTGTGTATATATATATATATATATATATATATATATATATATATATCTCCCCTCTTTCTTAGCCTCCTTTCCCTCTCCCACCCCACCCCTCTAGGTTGTCATAGAGTGCCAGGCTGGGCTCCCTGTGTTATACAGAAGCTTCGCACTAGTTATTTATTTTAGCCACAATAGTGTATATATGTCAATACTACTTTCTCAATTCATCCCATCCTCTCCTTCCCCTGCTGTGTCCACAAGTCCATTATCCATCTGTGTCTCCATTCCTTCCCTGCAAACAGGTTCATCAGTACTATTTTTTCTAGATTCCATATATATGCTTTAATATGATATTTGTTTTTCTTTCTGACTTGCTTTAAACAGGCTCTAGCTTCATCCACCTCACTGCCAATGACTCAAATCCATTCCTTCCTGTGGCTGAGGAACATTCCATTGTGTGTATGGACCACATAGTCTTCATCTATTTGTCTGTTGATGGACATTCAGGTTGCTTCCACGTCCTGGCTGTTGTAAATAGCCCTGCAGTCAACATTAGGGTACATGTATCTTTCTGAATTGTGGTTTTTCTCTGGGTATACGCCCAGTAGAGGGATTGCTGGGTCATATGGTAGTTTTATTCCTAGTTTTTAAAATAATCTCCATACTGTATCAATTTACATTCATTAGCTTTTGACTGAGACAAGAAGCAAGGTGGGTGTATGTGTGTGTGTATTTTAAGAGTTGCTATATCCTGACCTAGGAGAACCAACAAGGGCTGATTTGCTAAGATTAATGTGATCCTTAAAGCACCCTTGCCAATGAAGTTTCTTGGTTTATTAGGAGCCGCCAGAAGGTGATGAGACAGGAAATATGGGCTGTTGCCCCTGCCTCTACATCCAGCCCCACTGACTGCAAAGTTTTCAGTAAATCAGGGCTTGCAACAATAGGGTCGTGAGCTCACCTTTGTCACTACTCAATAAAATCCACTGTGTGTCCAAAGTGTAGTGCTAATGAGGCTAAGCATCTCATCCCAAAGGTACCAGTGAGTCAAACTTAGCCCCATGGTCACATGCTGCTGCTGCTAAGTTACTTCAGTCGTGTTTGACCCTGTGCGACCCCAGAGACGGCAGCCCACCAGGGTCCCCCGTCCCTGGGATTCTCCAGGCAAGAACACTGGAGTGGGTTGCCATTTCCTTCTCCAATGCATGAAAGTTAAAAGTGAAAGTGAAGTTGCTCAGTCATGTCCAACTCTTTGCAACCCCATGGACCGCAGCCTGTCAGGCTCCTCCATCCATGGGATTTTCCAGCCAAGCGTACTGCAGTGGGCTGCCATTGCCTTCTCTCTACTCTGCTGCAAACACACGCTATGTCAGAGGGTTTAAGCACAACCCATCACCACAGCCTGATGGGAGGAGAGTGATACAATGGAAGGTGTATAATTAGACTAGGGCTAACATAACTGTGGATGGGGGGCCTAAAGTTCCTTATAATGACTAATATTTAATTTTCCTGTCTCTAAAAGTCTAAACCCATGGGTTCCTCAGACAGTGGGAATGTAACATATTTATTCACTTACCTAACAAATATTGATCCTGTGCCAGACAATATATTAGGCTCTGGGGCTTTGGCAATGAAAATATGGTCTCAGCCTTCATTCATTTTTTTTTAACAATCTGATGGCATCAAAAGTTATGAAACAAATTTACCACCAAAAGTGAAAATTACAACTTTGACAAAAGGGATTATGAAGTGCTGAGGGACCCTCTAATGGGGATGGGGTGCAGTTATAGCCAGGAAAGACAGGGAATGTTTTCCAGAGGAAGTGGTACTTGAGCTGAGACCCAAAGGATAAGTCAATGTGAACCAGTCAAAAATAGGACTTTAGTAGCTTCTAGAGAGAAGGAATTAATTGCATGTGCAAAAGCCTATGATAGGAGTGCAAAGAATATTTGAGAAATAGAAAACCAATATGGCTGGAGTAGAGACACCAAGGAGTGCGGTGCATGAAGGTGGAAAGGAAGATAAAGACCAGACTGTGCAAGGCTGGCAGACCATGGTAAGAGGATTTGTCATTCAAATAGGACATGTATCTTGAAACGAGAAATCTGATTTCATTCCTGAAGAAGAATGAAAATAAGTAAGATCAATTGGTAGTTGATTGTGTGGGTTAAACAAGAGATAATGATACTTTGAACTAGGGTGCTAATATCAAAAGGGAAAGAGCTCAATGGATCATGGAGATGTTTAAGAGATTAAGAAAAGATGATTTGGTGAAGAGTTGCATAAATAAGGCAAGAGAGAAAGATATCAAGGATACTTTTATAACATATTATCTGGATGGATGGATGGTAGTACTGTTCACAATAACAGGGAACGCTGTAATGGGGCTGGGGAAAGGAAACTATGAGTATGGACTTGTACACATTAGAAAGATATCAAGCAGGGAGTTGATATGTGGGTCTGGAGTTCAGAAGGGTCTGGACTGGAGGCAGAGCAATGAGTCATCTATATATGAAAGTGAAAGTGTTAGTTGCTCAATCCTGTCTGCCTCTTTGCGACCCTGTGAACTGTAGCATGCCAGGCTTCTCTGTCCATGGGCTTCTCCAGGCACAAATACTGAAAATGATTGCTGTGCCTTTCTTCAGGGGATCTTCCCAACCCAGGGATTGAACTTGGGTCTCCTGCATTGCAGGCAGATATATACAAATGGTACTTAAACCTATATGTGTAGGTGAAATGACCCAATCAAAAAATGGGCCAAAGAATTAAACAGACATTTCTCCAAAGAAGACATACAGATGGCTAGCAAACATGTGAAAAGATGTTCAACATACTCATTATCCGAGAAATGCATATCAAAACAACAGTGAGGTACCATCTCACGCCGGTCAGAATGATTGCTATCAAAAAGTCTACAAACAATAAATGCTGGAGAGGGTGTGGAGAAAAGAAAACCCTTTTACACTGTTGGTGGGAATGCAAACTAGTACAGCCACTATGGAGAACAGTGTGGAGATTCCTTAAAAACCTGGAAACAGAACTGCCATATGACCCAGCAATCCCACTGCTGGGCATACACACCAAGGAAACCAGAATTGAAAGAGACACATGTACCCCAATGTTCATTGCAGCACTGTTTACAATAGTCAGAACATGGAAGCAACCTAGATGTCCACCAGCAGGTGAATAGATAAGAAAGCTGTAGTACATATACACAATAGAATATTACTCAGCTATTAAAAAAGAACGCATTTGAATCAGCTCTAATGAGGTGGATGAAACTGGAGCCTATTACACAAAGTGAAGTAAATCAGAAAGAAAAACACCAATAACAAAATATTAATGTACATATTTGGAATTTAGAAAGATGGTAACGATGACCCTATACATAAGACAGTATGAGAGACATAGATATAAAGAACAGACTTTTGGACTCTGTGGGAGAAGGTGAGCATGGGATGATTTGAGAGAATTGCATTGAAACCTATATATTCCCACATGTGAAATAGATGACCAATGCAAGTTTGAAGCATGAAACAGGGCACTCAAAGCCTGTGTACTGGGACAACCCAGAGGGATGGGATGGGGAGGGAGGTGGGAGGGCCATTCAGGATAGGGGACCATGTACGCCCGTGGCTGATTCATGTCAATGTATGGCAAAATCCACCGCAATATTGTGATTAGCCTCCAATTAAAATAAATACATAAATATTTTTTAAAAGCTATATGTGTAGGTGAGATTGTTTAGAGAAGAGACTGAGATGAGAGCCTGTGACTGCGCCAATAAAGAATTTTACCTTTATATTCATTTTTACATTCTTTTCCATTATGGTTCATCGTAGGGTACTACATATAGTTCTCTGTGTAAAAAGCAAGACCTTATTGTTTAATCCAGTCTATATATAAAAGCTTGCATGTGCCAACCCCAACATCCCACTCCATCCCTCCTCCAACCTCCTCCACTTTGGCAGTCACCAGTCTATTCTCGGTGATTCTATTTTATAGATTAGATTCATTTGTGTCATAGTTTACATTCCACATATATGTGATATCCTATGGTATATGTCTTTCTCTGACTGACTTCGCTTATTATGATAATCCCTAGGTCCATGCTGCGAATGGCATTATTTCATGTTTTTGTGGCTGAGTAATATTCCATTGTGTATAGGTACCGCATCTTCTTTATCCATTCATCCATCAATGGATGTTGAGATTGTTTCCATGTCTTGGCTATTGTGAATAAAGTTATGGACATAGAGGTGCATGTATTTTTTAAAATTATTCTGTCTCGATATATGCGGATGATATCGTAATTCTATATTTAGTTTTCTATACTATAGAAGCTAGTTTCTATATAGTTTCTGAGGAGTCTCTATACTGTTTTCTATAGTGGCTGCACCAGCTTACAAGGAATTTTAACTTTTAAAGACTGGTTAGGGTTTGAATCTCCAAAGGTGAACGAAAAGAGTGGTTATAGAGAAAGAAGATAAAGCAGGAAGTGTGGTGTAGGCAAAGCAAGAGCATAAACTCTCAAAGGTTTAAAAGAGAGGGCAAAGCTCTCCACGGCTGCTCAGTACGTAGGCTGAGGAGAGAAAATGTCCATTAGATTTATTTTATTTTATTTTTTTATAATTTTTATTTTTACTGTCCATTAGATTTAATGACATGGAATCAATGACTTCCGAAAATCCATTTTGTGACAGAGCTGAAGATAGAAAATTGCAGAGTTGAAAAGTTTGAATGGACTGTCTAGAAGTAAAATGGAAAATAAAGTTTGAGGGGAATGGCAAAGTTCTGAACTTGTAATTTTGGAAGATGAAAGAGTGAGAGTTGGCTGGAGGAATGTCATAGGACTGCTGCGTAGCTTAGAGGGCTCCTGTGAGATTGGAGTCAATAAATTTATAGTTCAAATCTGCCTTATTGTGAGACTTACAACAAGTCCTCAGCTACCTGAATGCCAGCAGATAACCAGGTTCATCCAGGGTTGACATGCAAAGATAGAAAAACCAGAGAGTTTGATATATGGAAAAGGGTATTGCTAAAATGATGTACCATAAAATCTAAGATGGGAAAGAAGGAAAAATCATACATTGATTTGGAATGATTTGGAAAGTCATACATTAATGTAGGAGTGAGCAGGTCCTGATAAAGGAAACCCTGAAGTAGAAATAGCTGAACAAGAAACACAGGAAAGGGGACTGTAGTCAGAATTTTGTTGTTCAGTTGCTCAGTCTTGTCTGAATCTTTGTGACCCGGTGAACAGCAGCATGCCAGGCTTCCCTGTCCTTCACTGTCTCCCAGAGTTTGCTCAAACTCATGTCCATTGAATCAGTGATGTCATCCAACCGTCTCATCCTCTGTTGCCCCCTTCTCCTCCTGCCTTCAATCTTTCCCGGCATCAGGGTCTATTCCAATGAGTCAGCTCTTTGCTCAGGTGGCCAAAGCATTGGAGCTTCAGATTCAGCAGCAGTCCTTCCAATGAATATTCAGGGTTGATATCCTTAGGATTGACTGGTTTGATCTCCTTGCCATCTAAGGGACTCTCAAGAGTCTTCTCCAGCACCACAGTTTGAAAGCATCAATTCTTTGGCATTCAGCCTTCTTTAGAGCTCAAACTCTCACATCTAAACATGACTATTGGAAAAACTGTAACTTTGACTATATGGACTTTTGTTGGCAAAGTGATATCTCTGCTTTTTAATACACTGTCTAGGTTTGTCAAAACTTTCCTTCCAAGGAGCAAGTGTCTTTTAATTTTATGGCTGCAGGAACCATCCATGGTGATTTTGGACCCCAGGAAAATAAAGTCTAACACTGTTTCCATTTTATCCCCCATCTATTTGCCATGATGTGATGGGACCAGATGCCTTGATCTTAGTTTTTGGGTTGTTGAGTTTTAAGTCAGCTTTTTCACTCTTCTCCTTCGCCTTCATCAATAGGTTCTTTAGTTCCTCTTTGCTTTCTGCCATTAGGGTGGTGTTATTTGCATGTCTAAGGTTATTGATATTTCTCCAGGCAATCTTGTTTCCAGCTTGTGCTTCATCTAGCCTGGTATTTGCATGATATACTCTGCACATAAGTTAAATAAGCAGGGTGACAATATACAGCCTTGACGTATTCCTTTCCTAATTTTGAACCAGTCCATTGTTCCATGTCCAGTTCTGTTGCTTCTTGGCCTGCATACAGGTTTATCAGGAGACTGATAAGGTGATCTGGTATTCCCACATCTTTAAGTATTTTTCACAGTTTGTTGTGATCCACACAGCCAAAGGCTTTGGTGTAGTCAGTGAAGCAGAAGTAGATGTTTTTCTGGAATTCCCTTGCTTTCTCTATGATCCAGTGGATGTTGGCAATTTGATCTCTAGTTTCCTTTGCCTTTTCTAAATCCAGCTTGTACACCTGGAAGTTCTCAGTTCATGTACTGTTGAAGCCTCGCTTGAAGGAGTTTGAATATTACTTTGCTAGCATGTGAAATCTATAGTACCACCCCATCTATAGTACCACCTCATCCATAGTACCACCCCATCTATAATACCACCCCATCCATAATACCCGGAGAAGGCAATGGCACCCCACTCCAGTACTCTTGCCTGGAAAATCCCATGGACGGAGGAGCCTGGTAGGCTGCAGTCCATGGGGTTGCTAAGAGTCAGACATGACTGAGCGACTTCACTTTCACTTTTCTCTTTCATGCATTGGAGAAGGAAATGGCAACCCGCTCCAGTGTTCTTGTCTGGAGAATCCCAGGGACGGGGGACCCTGGTGGGCTGCCATCTCTGGGGTCACACAGAGTCGGACACGACTGAAGTGACTTAGCAGCTTAGCAGCAGCATGTGAAATGAGTCCAATTGTAGGGTAGTTTGAACATTCTTTGGCATTGTCCTTCTTTGGGACTGGAATGAAAACTGACCTTTTCTAGTCCTGTGGCCACTGCTGAGTTACCCAAATTTGCTGGCATATTGAGTGCAAGACTTTCATAGCATCATCTTTTAGGATTTGAAATAGGTCAGCTGAAATTCCACCACCTCCACTAACTTTGTTTGTAGTGATGCTTTCTAAGGCCCACTTGACTTCACACTCCAGGATGTCTGGCTCTAGGTGGATGGTCACACCATTGTGGTTATTTGGGTCCTCAAGACCTTTTTTGTACAGTTCTTCTATGTATTCTTACCACCTCTTCTTAATATCTTCTGCTTCTATTAGGTCCATACTATTTCTGTCCTTTATTGTGCCCATTTTTCCATGAAATGTTCCCTTAGTATCTCTAATTTTCTTAAAGAGACCACTAGTCTTTCCCATTCTATTGTTTTTCTCTATTTCTTTGCATTGTTCACTTAAAAAGTCTTTCTTATCTCTCCTTGCTATTCTTTGGAAATCTTCATTTAGATGGGTATAGCATATTAAAAAGCAGAGACATTACTTTGCCAACAAAAGTCAGTCTAGTCAAGGCTATGGTTTTTCCTGTGGTCATGTATGGCTGTGAGAGTTGGACTGTGAAGAAAGCTGAGTGCCAAAGAATTGATGCTTTTGAACTGTGGTGTTGGAGGACTCTTGAGAGTCCCTTGGACTGCAAGGAGATCCAACCAGTCCATTCTAAAGGAGATCAGTCCTGGGTGCTCCTTGGAAGGAATGGTGCTAAAGCTGAAACTCCAGTACTTTGGCCACCTCATGCGAAGAGTTGACTCATTGGAAAAGACTCTAATGCTGGGAGGGATTGGGGGCAGGAGGAGAAGGGGATGATAGAGGATGAGATGGCTGGATGGCATCACTGACTCGATGGATGTGAGTTTGAATGAACTCCGGGAGTTGGTGATGGACAGGGAGGCCTGGCGTGCTGCGATTCATGGGGTCGCAAAGAGTCGGACACGACTGAGCGACTGAACTGAACTGATCTTTCCTTTTCTCCTTTTCCTTTCACTTCTCTTGTTTTCTCAGCTATTTGTAAGGCCTTCTCAGACAACCATTTTTGTCTTCTTGAATTTCTTTTTCTTGGTGATGGTTTTGGTCACCACCTCCTGTACAATGATATGAACCTCCATCCATAGTTCTTCAGGCACTCTGTCTATGAGATCTAATCCCTTGAATCTATTTGTCATTTCCACTGTATAATCATAAGGGATTTGATTTAGGTCATACCTGATTTGCCTAGTGGTTTTCCCTACTTTCTTCAATTTAAGTCTGAATTTTGCAATAAGGAGCTCATGATCTGAGTCACAGTCCACTCCCAGTTTTATTTTTGCTGACTGTATAGAATTCCATCTTTGGCTGCAAAGAATATAATCAGTCTGGTTTCGGTACTGACCATCTGGTGATGTCCACGTGTAGGGTCATCTCTTGTGTTGTTGGAAGAGGGTGTTTTCTACGACTAATGCATACTCTTCGCCAAACTCTGTTAGCCTTTACTCTGTTTCATTTTGTACTCCAAGGCCAAACTTGCCTGTTACTCCAGGCTAGATACTCCAGGTATTTCTTGACAGTTCCCTGTGATGAAAAGGACATATTTTTTTGGTCTTGTAGAAGGTCTTGTAGGTCTTCATAGAACCGTTCAACTTCAGCTTCTTCAGCATTAGTGGTTGGGGCATAGACTTGGATTAGTGTGATTTTGAATGGCTTGCCTTGGAAATGAACCAAGATCACCCTGTCACTTTTGAGACTGTAGCCAGGTACTGCATTTCAGACTCTTTGTTGACTATGAGGGCTACTCCATTTCTTCTAAGGGGCTCTTGCCCACAGTAGTAGATATAATGGTCATCTGAATTAGATTCACCCACTCCTGTCCATTTTAGTTTCAAATATTGATGTTCACTCTTGCCATCTCTGTGTTTGCCCACTTCCAATTTACCTTGATACATGGACCTAACATTCCAGGTTCCTAGGCAATATTTTTCTTTGCAGCATTGGACTTTACTTTCACCTGCAGACACATCCACAACTGGGTGTCCTTTCTGCTTTGGCTCAGCCTTTTCATTCCTTCTGGAGCTATTTCTCCGCTTCTTCTCCAGTAGCATACTGGACACCTACCGGCCTGGCACGGGGTTTATCTTTCAGTGTCATATCTTTTTGCCTTTTCGTACTCTTCATGGGGTTCTCAAGGCAAGAATGGTGGGTGGTTTGCCATTACCTTTTCCATGACTTTAGAGGTGGTACAGGTACAGTTGATGATCAGACTCAGGATCCAAGGGAGTTTGTGGCTAAAGAAGGGTAGACGTCACAAGAGATGAGAGGTCGTGTGCTTGGCTCCATCAAATCTTTTTCATTTGCAGCTGGTGGAAAACTCAAATCAAACTGTGATTGGGAAAGAAGAAAACAGAAACTTTTGTTATCAAAAAGTGAAGAGGTAGTTTAGGTTAGGCACAGCTCATAGGATGCCATCAGGGTCTAACTGTCCATCTTTCAGCTCTGATGTACTTGATAAGGGCTTCAATCTTAGGCAAGCTCTGCCTTAGAGCAAAACAGCTGCCAGCAACTCCAAGCTTTCATCCTTACCAGTCTAAGATGAGCAGAAAGTCTCTTCCCTAACTATTTAAGCCAGTGTCCTGGGCCAATTCTTATTGGTCCAAATTTGGGTCATATGTCCATCTATGAGCCAGTCACTATGATCACAAGCACTCATTGCTGTGATGGGCTAGAACTGAGTCTCATCTACCCTTGGAATGGGTTCATCAGAGGAAAAATGGGGTGTAATATCAGAAGAATAATCAGTGTGTCCTGGCTAGTAAAAACAGCTGTCTTACTTCTACAGTATTGAGCAAGTTGTTCATCAGGCCATTCAGTTTGGGAGATGAGCTTGGGGTGGAGAGGAACCTCATTAAGCCAGAATCTTTGAAAGACGAGTTGTGGGCTGGCATCAGTGACTTCATGTGTAAAATAGAATTCATAGTGTTAGTACAGTGCCTGTTGATAACTCTTCATACTGAAAGATCCTTGAGGGCAAACGGTTTGCCTCCCTGGTACCAAAGAGTGGTCCTGATCCTCCAAAAATGCTGTAAATGATGGATGGATGATAAGTTAATTAATTAGTTAATCACTGAGTTTGAGAATACCGTAGATAGAAACAGGCTCACAGTACTTGACAAAGTGTTCAACAAATACATGCCTTTTCAAAATGTATCTTTTCTATTCAATTATGTCAGAAGTGGAACATTGTGAAGTTAAATCAAGATTTGAATTCTAGCTCTGTGTGACCACAAATGACTTCACTACCCTAGGTCTCAGTTTTCTCATCTGTAAAATTGGGCAGGGCCACCAATTGGTTAGAGTGCCACGTAGAGGGGGAATGGCCAATGAAATAATTTCCCAAGGGGACCATGGAGTGCGTTCATTATTTTGATAACCTAATATTGTCAAGGCCTAGCTCTCAGCCTGAGAGAGTAAAAAACTTCATTTCATCAGCACGTAAGAGGGAAGTCATTTCCCAAAAAGAGGCCCACACTGACCAAATTAGAAAGGCAAAGAATTCAGAATACCAGTGTATTAACTTACTATGAGAAATTATTTATTCATAGAACTAGCATACCTTCTCCCTGTGTGCAGCTATATAAGATCGTTTGTGCTCAGGCACGGGTACTTGGGCTGCCTCCGGCTTGCAGAGATGGCCCAGCCATTGGGAAACCCTAGAAAGAAAGTTCTTGGATGGTCACTGACAAGATTTATCTCTGTATCTTAGGATGAGTTTGTGCCTCTTTGTTCGTTATATAGTTAAGTCTTGGAAGGCATATTCTTTCTTTCACTTGCATTGTCTTGGGGAAAGGCTCTTCTCAGTCCCTAAAACATCAGCAATAAAGAACACCTTTCCTATCAATGCAGGCTGCATCAGCCACCAGGGTCTCCTTGACCGTCAGTGTCAGACGGCTTAACTCCCGCAGTCCACAGCCTGTGACAAGCCCATCCCAGATTATAGCCAATCCTTGGGAGACTGGTGTTCCTATGGTCTCTTTCTGCTCATGTGATTTCTGCCCAGAGTTATGCTAATCCAGACTTGAATCAGAGCTCCTTCACCAGTTTCTACCAAAGTAAAAAATCCTACTCACACAATATGTTCACGAGGAGACATTTCTGTATAACCAAGGAGGCACAGGTGAGGTCTCAGGAAACATTTATATACACAGGAGAGGCTGTAAGCTCTTTCAAGCCCTGTTAGACCTTCCTATTCTTTTAAAGTTCCTCTGACCTCCCTGACAGGGGAGTTCCTGTTCTCAACAGACCGGACTCTCACTTCCCCACACCTCCGGTCCACCTCCCTTCCTCCCCACCCCCTCTACACTCCCCCTCCCTCCAAAGCAGCAAGCTGTGTGACTCAGGCACAGAGGCTCCACCCACTCTGGTGCCTCCTCCACAGCTGAAACCCAGGCCTGGGGATTCCACCTTCTAAACAACCCAAGGCATTTTCCAAACGAAGACTGACTGTTCCTTTCTTTGGGGGCCGTCTGTTGAGAAAACAGATGTCCTGTTTGGTTGAGAAGTGCCTGGGATACACATTCAATCAATACATTTCATCCACCCCTCTGAGTCCTCTCCATTTGTTCATACATTGTGGATCAAGAAGTTTCATTATGACTTAAGTGTTCCTGCCCCTTTCCACATTCCTGCGCAGGTTGGGAGGATGCCCTCAAATAACACTCCCTGTCACCATATTTTCCCTATAGCAACAGGCTTCAAAGGCAAGTGCTAAATGCTGGCTCCCCAACTTCCTAGCTGTGTGATCTTGTGTGAATAACTTCACCTCTCTGGCCTCAGTTTCTCCTCTGACAAAATGAGGTGATAAACTAGTTTACAGACTTTTGGCGTGGGGGGTGGGGGATGACATTTATTCCTGTAGATTGCTTTGGGCGTGCTCAGTCACTTTAGTCCGACTCTGAGACCCTATGGACTGTAGCCAGCCAGGCTCCTCTGTCCATGGGATTTCCCAGGCAAGTGTACTGGAGTGGGTTGCTATTTCCTATTCCAACCCAGGGATCGAACCCACATCTCTCTTGTCTCCTGCATTGGCAGATGGATTCTTTGCCGCTGAGCCATGGGGAGTCCCTGTAAATTGCTTAGTACATAATACAGGCTCAGCAAATGTTGCTGTTCCTTTTTATAAGTCCCTTTCTTCTCAAATAGTGCGACTTTATCAATGTAAAAAAGTGAGAATTTAACCTATGCAGTTGAATAATGCAATCCTTGTGCTAGAGACTAAAGTGTCAGGGTCAGGCCTCAACTTGGCTTAAGGGCTATACCTGCCGGTAGCCTAGACTACACAGGACAGCCAGGCATTCACTTAGCTATAGCCTGCTTCAGAGATGGAGAGAGGAGTGGGACATGATGAAAGATACAGTGCTAACCTCAGTAGCCTAAACGGGGTGACGTGCCAATTGCCCTGATAATAGTTCATTTCTGGGCCAGAGAATTCAGGTCCCAGGGCTGGCTAGCACCATGATGACACAGTTCCCACTAAATGTGTCCTGGACTGGGCATGAGTCTCTCAGAGGCCCCTCAAATTTCCCTGGTTTCACAAAGTATGGGAAGAAGTGAGACCTCATGGACCCTCCCAGACCTCTAGGGCTGTCTTCTAGGCTCTGTGGCCCCAAGAAAAGACAGACCTCTTGATTAAATCGCTAAAGTGATCCATCTGGTCCAGGATGTTGTTCTGGTGGCCATATCTGATGGGTGAATAATACCATCTTCCTCCACAAGCTATCCATCCCCCGGAGCCTCTGCCCGTTACAGGTACAGGCTGGGCAGACTGCTTTGTTTGTTGTGGCCTCTGGAAGAACAGGGTTAAGAATGGAGTGGGAGAGCCAGGCATGGGTTGGGTGAAACCAGCACCTCCCAAGGTGGGCCTCCGTGACGGGAGTGCAAGAGGGCACTGTGGGAGTTTTGAGGGACTGCCCGGCTTGTAAGAGAGAGGAGGTGGGATGTTCTCTTTGCAGAAGGCAGAGCTGACTGGACCTGGACACAGGGCCCTGAGCACAGGGAGGGGTAGAGAAGATTATAGCTCATCTAAAAACTGTCTAAAGGGTGCACGTCTACATGAAGTCATTTAGAGTTTAGTCCTACTCCCACAGGTACGTTATCCTTTTGATTTTACAAACTCTCCGCGCACATCTGATCCTCCCTTGTATGACTTCAGGTTCCTGCTTGCCTGAGCTGCATCGGGGTTAAGCAGACAGGGAGAGAGCTGGAGTGTTCTGCCTTTCCACCCCTGGGGATGATCCTGAAGAAGAAACGTTGCTCTCTGTGGTGTGCCTTTGCCCCTGCACCACCCATCGCCCTGGCCCTCTTTGCAGAAGTGTGTACAGGAAGCAAGGCAGCCAGGGAAACCCGTCTCCACCTAAAGGCAGTGAGCCCATGACATGGAAGAAGAACTGCAAAGAAAAGAGAAAGGGTCCTGAGGACTTGACTCAGAAGCAAATAATCCTGGTGACTCTGTTTTTGTGGACTCTGCCCCTGCCAGAGTCCAGTTTAGCATCTGTAGGGACATGCCAGGCTGACAGGACCTCCCTGTCTCTTTCTCAGCCCTGCGGTTTGAAGCCAAAGCCTCCAGACTGGGACCTATGCTGGCCTGGGTCCTGTCATGGCTCTGGGCCCATTAATTCAGGTGCTCAAAGCAGGACTCTACTCTGAGAGGTCTTTGGTATGGAAGAAGGGCTAAGCATAGCTTCTCCTGAGGTTTTTGTTTGTTTTTTAATTATGGTAAGAATACTTGAGAGCTCCTCTCTTAACAAACCTTTACATGTATAATGTTATTGACTATAAATACAACGTTGTACAGCAGATCTCTGGAGCTTCTGTATTTAGCTTAACTGAAACTTTATGCTTGTTGATTAGTAAAATTCCCCATTTCTTCTTCCCTCCACCCCCATCCCTGGCAACCACCGTTCCACTCTGACGATTTTAGATACCTCATGTGGGAAATCATGCAGTATTTGTCTTTCTACAACTGGCTTATTTCACTTAGCATAATGTCCTCAGGTTTGATCCATGTTGACACAAATCTCAGGATTTCTTTTTCTTTCTTTTTTTTTTTAATATTTATTTATTTATTTATTGGCTGCATTGGGTTTTAGTTGTGGCATGCAGGTTCTTCACTGGGTCATGCAAGATCCTTGTTGCAGCGCCCAGACTCTCTATTTGTGGCACACACAGGCTCAGTTGCTCCTCAGTAGGCAGGATCTTAAGTTATCTGACCAGGGACTGAACCCTCACCCCCTGCATTGCAAGGCAGATTCTTAACCACTGGACCACCTTCTTCTTAAAGGCCAAATAACATTCAGCTATATTTATATACCACATGTTCTTTTTCCACTCATCCATTAATACACATTTAGGTTGCTCCTATATCTTAGCTATTGTGAATAGTGCTGCAATGAGCACAGGAGTGCTAATCTCTTCAAGAACCTAAAAATAAACAGGTGGGACTACATCAAAGTAAAAAGCTTCTGCTCAGCAAATGAAAAAATCAACAGAGTCAAAAGGCAATTTACAAAATGGGAGAAAATAATGCACACCATATAGGAAGTTAATCTCCAAAATGTGTAAGAATTTCTACAATTCAGTCGTAAAACAAAAATGTGCTAAGGACTTGGACAAAAAAACAAGTTCTTTGGACAGAGATTTCTCCAAAGAAGACAGACAAATGGCCAACATGCATATGAAAAGATACGCTAATCGTCAGGGTAATGCAAATCAAAACCACAATGAAGTATCATCTAATTCCTCTCAGGATGGCTATACCATAATAGATACAGAGGTGACGGTGAGGCTGTGAGACACTGGAGCCCGTGCGCACTGTTGCTGTGAAAGCAAAGTGGGGCAGCTTCAATGGGAAACGATGTTTCCTCAAAAAAATGAAAGCAGAACTACCCTATGATCCAGCAATCCCGCGGCTAGGTATTTATCCACAAGTTTGAAATCAAAGAGATTAGCCCTCCTGAGGGTTGGTTTGTTTTCTAAGTCTGGCGCTACCCGGGCTCCGTACAGCATGTAGGTCCCCGTTGCTTAAATAAAACCTCACTGCCCTTCCCCTCCACTGATCCCAGGCAGATTCCTAGGCACCCCACTGCTTACTCCAAACTGCCTTCCCAGGCCAGAATTTTGCTTCCCGCCCGGGGGACTCAAACCAGGCCTGGGCAAGTCCCAGGGGAGAGCGCCCAGCGACCTGCGTGCACGCAGATCAGAGCAGCGCGACGCGGCGCCGGGACTCGCTGTGCGCTCCCCAGACGCGTGGCTTCCCTGGGCAGCTGCCAGTCCCGCTCCCCCGGCGGGGGCGGAGCGTGGCCTTTTTTGGTCCCGGGAGGAGTGGCCGCGGTCCGGGAGGTCACCGGACCGCAGGGCTGGCTGCTGTCACTCGCGCCCTGTGCTTGGGTTCAGCTCAGCTCACCCAGTTCCCGCGCGAACCCGGAGCCCCAGCCTTCGGGAATAGCAGCCGCAGCGCCAGCCGGCCAGCACCTCCATCCCCCTATCAGAGACCCTATCATGTGCCAGGGGAGCATCTGGCCGTGCAGGGGCCCCCTGCCTCGCCTCCAGGTGTGGACCTGGATCGAGCCTGTGGTGGCCTCCACGCAGGTGGCCAGCTCTCTCTACGATGCGGGGTTGCTCCTCGTGGTGAAAGCGTCCTTCGGAGTCGGGACCTTCTCCAATCACAGTTCCAGCCCATCGCCCCGGGGGGCTCTCGAGGACGAACAGCAGAGGGCCATCTCCAATTTCTACATCATCTACCAGCTGGTGATGGGCCTGACGCCCCTGCTGTCGGCCTATGGGCTGGGCTGGCTCAGCGACCGCTACCACCGCAAGGTCTCCATCTGCGTGCCCCTGCTGGGCTTCCTGCTCTCCCGCCTCGTGCTGCTGCTCAAAGTGCTGCTGGACTGGCCCGTGGAGATGTTGTACACAGGGGCCGCGCTGACCGGACTGTGCGGCGGCTTCTCCGCCTTCTGGTCAGGGGTCATGGCCCTGGGATCCCTCGGCTCCTCCGAGGGCCGCCGCTCTCTCCGCCTCATTGTGATTGACCTGATTCTGGGCTTGGCGGGGTTCTGCGGGAGCATGGTCTCTGGACATCTCTTCAAGCAGATGATCGGGCACTCCAAGCAGGGCCTAGTGCTGACCGCCTGCAGCGTAAGCTGTGCCACCTGTGCCCTTTTGTACAGCCTGTTTGTGCTGAAGGTCCCCGAGTCCAAGGCCAAGCCCCGCAAGGCCGTGGATATAGTGCCTGGCACTGCCGGCAGGTATGACACCCTGGATCCTGATCAGACAGACAAGCAGAGTGTGGTGGGGCCCCTTCCACCTCCTGCAGCGGCTAAGCCCAAACAAATCATCATTGCCCTGCTCTTTGTGGGCGCCATCATCTATGACCTGGCAGTGGTGGGCACAGTGGACGTGATGCCGCTGTTTGTGCTGAGGGAGCCTCTGAATTGGAACCAAGTGCAGGTGGGCTATGGTATGGCTTCGGGGTACACCATCTTCATCACCAGCTTCCTGGGTGTGCTGGTCTTCTCCCGCTACTTCCAGGACACTACCATGATCATGATCGGAATGGTCTCCTTTGCATCAGGAGCCCTCCTCTTGGCTTTTGTGAGAGAGACATACATGTTCTACATTGGTGAGTCTGGCAATCTTGGGGAGGCAGGACGAGGACATTGCTGATCCCCTACGTTGGGGCGTACACCCGCGGTGCTGTGGTCTGTCTCAGCTCAGCACCAGAGATCATGTCTGCTACCTAGGAGGCACAAGGGGCACAGGATTACGCGCACTTGAGTTTGGCTGTATTGTGTTACCCACTGAAATGTAATCAGAGCAGGGTCCGTAGCTCTAGGAAGTCAAGGGAGAGATGGTCAGTGGTGCCGGGAATCAGGAGAGGCTTCAGGATGGCCCTGCATGGAAGAGATGGGGTTGAGTTTATCTCCCCGATTTTAAAGGGATAAAACATTTTCAAGTAATCTAGCTGAAAAGGTCCTTTAATTAAAATAGTTTCAGGTCAAGCACAGGCTTTTCAAAAAGAAAAATCCTCCATAAATGCCTTCCACAACCAATATAATACATTCCCTCAAGGTAGCAGAATGAAGTTTCTGAGGACACAGACAACCACAAGGGAGCACTCTGGACCAATTATTTTAATTAAAGAACTTTCTAGAGTGATAGAACTGTTCTGTAACGTTTCCGCCTAATACAGTAGCCATTAGCCATGTGTGGGTATACAACCTTTAAAATGTGGCTAGTGCAACTTGAACAGAACTTTTCATTTTATTTCATATAAGTAGTCCTGTGACTTGCCAGTGGCTAACGGAACAACTCTAGACCGTTCCCAGAGACCACCCTTTGACTGAGGTTACACAGCTCAGAAAAACATCTCACAAAATGGCTAGATTACTTTTAGCAAGCTCCCAGTTAAACAGGCCAAGTGCAAGCCTGAGTAACCTCTCCCCTTCCCTCCCCATCACTTCTAGCCACTCCAACCCCACCCCATCCCCTTGCCACACACACACACACAAACACCCACATCAGGATGATGAACAGGGCTAGAGGGAAAGAGCGGGGTGTAGCAGCTGTGTTAGTGGCACACATTTCTGGATGCAGCTTGCCAAAGCTACTGAGACTGCGTCCCAGAGATGATGATGTAGGGTGAGGGCAGACACCTCCCTCCTGGGAGGCAAGGAGCTGTAAGTCACTTGAGTGACATCAGCCCCATTTCCTTAGAAACCACTTAACTCTGCCAATAAAGACGCCCTTCACCACCTGTCACCATGTCCCCGGTGCCTTGCCACCTTCAAGATGGGTCTGCAGCATCTACAGCTCCATCTGAGAGCTCAGGGACTCAGCCTGCCCTGGGGCAGCGTGGGGAGGCGGCTTCTAACGCAGGTTTTTCTGTTCTGATTTACTCTTTGGCCGAGGCTGGGCTCCAGTGAGGAGTGTTCTTATGTGCTTCTTTTCCAGCTCGGGCCACCATGCTGTTCGCTCTCATCCCCATCACAACCATCCGATCAGCAATGTCCAAACTCATCCAGGGCTCCTCTTATGGTGAGTGAAAGAAATCTGAGAGGTTTCAGAGCCACTTGGTTTGAGGCACAGGGTTTGGACTGACAGAAGGCACAGGAGAGAGCTCCAGCAGCAGCCTTGAAGACACTGGGCACACACCAGTGTCCATCCAGTGCGGAAGGGGTGGGAGCAGGAGCAGGGGAAAGACTGGGAAAGCCTGCCACTGAAAAGCCACCAAGGAAAACACTGCCACCCATGGGCCGTGGGCAGAGCCAACTGGACGGAGGCCAAAATCCTGGTAACGTGCGCTGTGAACACAGAGGGAGTCAGGGAAGGGGAGGGGGCTCCCGAGAGCCTCCCAGAGACTCAGCTATCAGGGAACACGAGGGACAGCACAGTAACCTTGGTAACCTCGGTCCCTTCCACAGGAAAGGTGTTCGTCATCCTGCAGCTGTCCCTGACGCTGACTGGGGTGGTGACATCCACGCTGTACAACAAGATCTATCAGTTCACCATGGAGAAGTTCATCGGCACCTGCTTTGTGCTCTCCTCTCTTCTCTCCTTCCTGGCCATCCTACCGATTGGGTAAGACAGGAGCAGTTCCTGCTCTTTGGGCTGGGGCTGAGGTCAAGGACTGTTGGAGCATTTCCAGCCTATTATCATAAAGTATTTACTTTTCACATTTACACAATGGGTTCTGAGTAGGCTCTCCCACTAGGAAAAACTTATCCTGTTCCCCCAAACTAATAATCTGGTAATTTGGGAATTCCCTAAAGTCATAAGTAATAAACAGAGGGCCTCAACATGCTGGCTCACTTCCTGGCAGTTTTGTAATAGGAGCTTCATATACTTTCTTGTAATCAGAGGCTGGGATAAGAAACCCTCTCGAACCACCCAGATCTTGTTGAGTCTCCTTTAGGTGACAGTCATCCGGCCTCACTTTCAAGTATTCTTTCTTCTCCGTATCTTGGGAGGGCTTTGAGCACCCCTGCAGGACAAGGGTATTTCCTCTGACCTCTCTGGGGAAATTGTCTCATTTGTAAAACAAGAGCACTTACATTCTAGGAGATAACAGGCAGGAGGAAGGCTGGAGATAGAAAGGCCCATGGGGAGAGTTGCCAGCTGAGGTTATCACCAATATAGACCACATGAAATAGTCTGGTCTTACAACCAGCCCCATTCAAAAGAAATACATAAACCACAAGCACAAGCCATATTATATGATTTTAAATTTTCTAGTAGCCACGTTTAAACACAAGTAATAGGTGAATAATTTTAATAATATATTTGATTTGGCCCAATAGCTCCAAAATATCTTTGTAATCAACCTACAAAATCAATGAGTTCTTTTGAATTAAGTCTTTGAAATCCGGTATATTTTATACTGACAGCACATCTCAACTTGGACTCCATTTGAATGCAAGAGCTCAGAGGCCAATGTAACTAGTGGCTACATATTAGACAGCCGAGCTTTGGACTGTTTAGGCCCTTTTCTCACGCTTGTATCAATCCCACCAGAGGAGAAAGGAACACAGTGATGATATTCACAATAAGATACAAAGGACATGATATGGATTTGCATTTTAAAGGGATCTGCTTGGTAGCACACTGGAGCCCTCCGTATCATTAATAGTGGCGTTCTAGGCTGCAGAGTAGAAGAGTTGAAGGCAGGTTGGGAAAAGCTACAGGTAGGTTGGAAAAAGTGGGAAGTGGATGGTGAAAAGGGCTGCCTTTGGATTCTCGCATCACACTGTATAGCTTGATGTGCTTGTATAGAAAGTTGAGCTTCCTAAGACAGAAGCCATCAATGCTGAGAGTTCTTTGATTTCACAGTTGAGAAAATAAGATCAAACAGCTGAGAGAATTTGTGCAAAACAGCAGACTTGATTACCAGTGCCGTCTCTGGCCAGTTGTCATTTTCAAACTGTCCAGCCCTTAGGCCTTTTCATGTGCCCCTGTTTTCATGAGAGTCTTAGATGAATGGGCTGGGCTTAGCTAGATCTGACCCACAATGGAAACTTCTCTGGAGTGCCAGCTCTTTGTCCAAGTGAGTAATGGATTAATAACTGTGCCACTTGAAAGTTACCAACTCCTGTTTGATTGGCAGTTGGTTGAAAGAGTCTCTTTGACCTAAACAGATCAACAAAAGACAACAAGTCTTACTAGATTAGTTAATATCTCATAGCTAGAGATATAAACAGACAAATGAAAGCAATGAGAATATGCAACAAATGGTTCCTTTCTACAGTTTCATTGCTTTCCCTTTTTAAAGAGACTTTGGGGCATGTGAAGCAGGCGGGCTGCTCTCACCCCAGGTGGGGACACCTCACCCCAATGGACTTGGGCCCAATCCTACATTTTGTGCATGGAATTTTAAGATATCCAGGATCTTCTTTAGCTTATACCACAGAAGCCGGGTCAGTATTTTGAACCAATCCTAAGTAGTGATGCTTATGTGAATTGCGGCACTCAAGTAGATGCCTCTGTTGGAGACATTTAGCAGTAGAAGGACTCATGTGCTAACAAAGCCTCCTTTGCCTGCTGTATGCTGGAATCATTTGGAGAGATTTAAAAATCTACAACTGTCTGGATCCTACCCGAGGAGACTCTAACTCAAGTTGATCTGGGATATAGCCTGGGCATGGGAATTTTTTAAAGCTCTCCAGTTTATTCGGATGTATAACCAAGGTTGAGAACCTTTGGTAGAAAGGGAGTGTTTCGAGTACTTTTCCCTCCACAAAGTCACTAAATGAACAAAATCCTGAAAAATTCTTTTAAGCGGCCAAGGCTGCACCACCAATCATTAAGCACGATCAACAGGAAAGACCAGTAGAACTCTTGAACTGCAGAAAGAAGAGCTACATTCCAAAGACAGAAAAGCCCAGGAAGACATGTCACAGCAGGGAGTGGAGGAGGGCAGAAGGTGGAGAGGAGAGGTTCCTGGGCCCAGCTGCCAACAGCTCCCTTGCAATAAGTGACTGTGGCCCCAGCCCTTCCCGGTCCTGAAGTGAGCCAACTCCACGGCACCATGAGAACCCGCCCTCTCCTCCTCACTCTTCCTTATGTGCAGCAGGGAGATGCTGAGGGAATGTCTGATTCTGCCCGTCCGCAAACCCCCAGCCCCTTGTCACACATGCACTCAGCTGCTGCCTTGCGGTTCATAGATGCCATCAGAAGCGAACGGGCTCATCTTCTTCAAAGCAGACCTCTAAGCCTGAGTTTTTTTGCACCCATCCTGTTCCCTCCCTCAATCTCTCAAAGATAGTACTAGCAAACATGTAAACAGCCTTGATTATGTGCCAGGCACTACTTTGAATGTTTCATGTTTTAGCCTTCTCAAACAATACTCTGAAGCATTACTATTTTATCCCCATTTTGCAGATGAAGAAATAAAATCTTCATTTTGTCATGTAACTTGCCAAAGGTTACACAGTTAATAAGGGGCAGTAACAGGATTTGAACCCAGGCAGTTTGTTCTTAGTCACTATTTGACGGTGCCACCCCTTTTCTCCCCTTAGAGTTTACTTGGGCTTCCCTGGTGGCTCAGAGGTTAAAGCGTCTGCCTACGATGCGGGAAACCTAGGTTCGATCCCTGGGTCGGGAAGATCCCCTGGAGAAGGAAATGGCAACCCACTCCAGTACTCTTGCCTGGAGAATCCCATGGACGCAGGAGCCTGGTGGGCTACAGTCCACGGGGTCGCAAAGAGTCGGACATGATTGAGCGACTTCACTTCAGTTCACTTCACTTCAGAGTTTACTTGTACTACTTAGCAACTCCATCTCCTGAGTTCTTCCTGTCAGAACTGACACGTGGCCGGCCACCCTCTCGCCGCCGCCTCCCCCCAGCCGTGTTCTCCAATGCTGGTCTGCACCTGCTTACTTCCCATTCACTTTCAACCCACTCCAGACTGACTTCCCTGTTCAATGCCTCCAGGGCTGTGCTGAGATCTGACTTCCTCACAGCTGAGTACACTGGACTCCCTGCCATCCCCTCCCCATCGGTTCTCAGTGGCCCCCAACACTGTGGGTCACTTCTTCCTTGGAAGGCACTTGTCACCTGGCTTTCTTAACACCTCCTCTCCCGGGTTTCTCCTACCTCTCTGACTTCTCTACAAACCTCCATGGAAGAATTCTTTGGGGCTCAGATCTGGGTTGTCTTCTCACTTCATAGTCTCGAAGCAATCTAAATTATTTTCAAAATTTCAAATTACCATCTCAGTTTCCAAAATTGCATCCTTGATGCCCTCCTAACATCTGCTCCCCTCCGGTCTTGCCCATCCCATTAAATGGCGTCACACTCAGGAAAGAAATCTGCTTCTTCATCTTCCCGTACCTCCCATCCATCAAACCTCATTGATTCTACCTCCAATATATGCCTCAAACTACTGTTGCTACCCCTAGTCCAAATCACCTGGGGGATCAACTTCACCCCTGAGCCAATCTCCCTGCATCCATCCACCCTCTTTGTACCAGGTGGCCTGAGAAATTTCCCTAGAGTGGACACCAGTTCACATCATCTCCTGCTCAAGCTCTGTACCTGGCTTCCACGGTTCTTAGGATGAGCGCCACTGTCTCATGGTGGACCACAGGTCCTGCATAATCCAGCCTCACCCTCTTCTCCAGCCTGCTGTTCCTGCCACTCACCACGCTCCCCTCTCTGCTTCAGCCCCAGGAGGCTCCCCCTCATGCTTCCCCCTTCTTTACCTGCACGTCACCTTTTTTGGCTGGGCTGAGTCTTCCTTCCTGCAGGGGCTTTTCACTGTGGTGGTTTCTCTCATCACAGAGTGCAGGCTCTAGGTCATGCGGGCTTCAGGAGCTGTGGCTCATGGGCTTAGTTGCTCCTTGGCATGTGGGATCTCCCAGGGATCAAACCTGTGTCTCCCGCACTGGCAGGTGGGCTCTTTACCACCGAGAAGCCTGACACCTCGCACCTCTTTCTTAATATACCTACATGTGGTCTTGACTTGAACACCATTTTCTCAAAGAGGATTTGAGAAAATTTCCTTCCCAATCTAAGTTAGATCCTTCTATGATATGCTCCCCTAGCTTCCTATACTTTTCCTTCAGAGCATGAGAGTTGACGATTACTTAGTGATTTAGTTTTACATGCTTGCTCACCAGACCATAGGCTCCCTGAGGGCAGGAACCACACCTGTTTGAGTGACCTTGTACCCTGTATCCAGCAGAGAGCTTCAGTTCAGTTCAGTCACTCAGTCGTGTCCAACTCTTTGCGACCCCATGAATCGCAGCACGCCAGGCATCCCTGTCCATCACCAACTCCCGGAGTTCACTCAGATTCACGTTCATCGAGTCAGTGATGCCATCCAGCCATCTCATCCTCTGTTGTCCCCTTCTCCTCCTGCCCCCAATCGCTCCCAGCATCAGTCTTTCCCAGTGAGTCAACTCTTCGCATGAGGTGGCCAAAGTACTGGAGCTTCAGCTTTAGCATCATTCCCTCCAAAGAAATCCCAGGGTTGATCTCCTTCAGAATGGACTGGTTGGATCTCCTTGCAGTCCAAGGGACTCTCAAGAGTCTTCTCCAACACCACAGTTCAAATGCATCAATTATTCGGTGCTCAGCCTTCTTCACAGTCCAACTCTCACATCCATACATGACCACTGGAAAAACCATAGCCTTGACTAGATGGACCTTAGTCGGCAAAGTAATGTCTCTGCTTTNTGGCATAGTCAATAAAGCAGAAATAGATGTTTTTCTGGAATTCTCTTGCTTTTTCCATGATCCAGCAGATGTTGGCAATTTGATCTCTGGTTCCTCTGCCTTTCCTAAAACCAACGTGAACATCAGGAAGTTCACGGTTCACGTATTGCTGAAGCCTGGCTTGGAGAATTTTGAGCATTACTAGCGTGTGAGATGAGTGCAGCTGTGTGGTAGTTTGAGCATTCCTTGGCATTGCCTTTCTTTGGGAGAGCTTAGTGCATAAGAAATACTCAAAGTCTATAATGAAAGAACAATCTGACAGAGGGTGTGACGTCAGCACTATTGACCACCCGGGAGCTGCCTGCTGAGCTGCCATGTCAGGGGTTGGCCACCACCATAATCAACAAAAGTTGATCAACAGTCAATCTAAGGAAGAAATAGAAAATTTTAGTCCTGCTAATCCAAGGATTATAACCCAGAGGGAGACTATTTCAGGAAACGCTGAGGACTGTTCTACCTATAAGATGCCAAGGCACAGTTACAGTTCTATGTGAGACAACGTATTGTGGAGTGGGTGGGGGATAAATTAAGAGTTTGGGATTAACATATACACACTGCTGCTGCTGCTAAGTTGCTTCAGTTGTGTCCGACTCTGTGCGACCCCATAGATGGCAGCCCACCAGGCTCCTCTGTCCCTGGGATTCTCCAGGCAAGAACACTGGAGTGGGTTGCCATTTCCTTCTCCCACGCATGCATGCATGCTAAGACACTTCAGCTGTGCCCGACTCTGTGTGACCCTATGGACAGCAGCCCAACCAGGCTCCTCTGTCCACGGGATTCTCCAGGCAAGAATACTGGAGTGGGTTGCCATCTCCTTCTCCTATATACACACTACTACATATAAAATAGGTAAACAAGGGCCTACTGTATAGCACAGGGAACTCAATATCTACTAACCTATAATGGAAGAGAATCCAAAAAGAATATATGTATCACTTTGCTGTACACTTGAAAAAAAACACATTATAAATGAACATACTTCAATTTTTAAACATTTTCCAAGATGGACGGGGCGGGGGACAAACCAAAGCAACATATTGACAGTTTACATAGTCCAAGGTGAGCGGTGGGTTGTGACCTATTACAAGATTGAGAAAGGAATGGTATCTCCCAGGGACTTATCTTATTGGCACCAGGAAGAAATTCTTGTTTTTCTTTCCCAGCGAGTAGGAATTCCTGCGTCTTCTAAGGGGATCAAGTTGACACAATGCAGGCGCGCGATACACTCTAAAGCGGAGGAGGTGGTTACTCAAATGGGCAGAGAATCTGAATGTTGAAAA
This sequence comes from Redunca redunca, assembly GCA_006410935.1. NCBI lineage: Eukaryota > Metazoa > Chordata > Mammalia > Artiodactyla > Bovidae > Redunca > Redunca redunca. Next base: position 152,762 of record SJYQ01001254.1, read on the forward strand.
GTTTTCCTGTCCTGCTTTAAAATAACTCACCAACCACGTAGCTGTGCTGTCACAGCCCCACAGCTGGGGTAAGCTGTGGAGTCGGGCCTGGAACAGTCCCTGTGGTCCTGGGCTGCCTGCCTCTACTCGCCTCTTGCCAGCTCTGTCATACAGTGAGCTTTAAGAATGGTGAGTGCTCCTCCCTGGAGAGCCCTGGGGCTCACAGAGGGTAGGAGATCTGTGTTTGGAAGTTTCTACAAAGCTTTTCCTTAGAAGGATTTGGATTTCTGCCACACCCCACCCACTAGCTCCAGATGTGGTCCATCCATTAGGAAGAACTGTGTTCCAGCTTAGAACCTGGGGTTCCTAGAGCTCAAACAGTGGAGAAGGAGAACGCCAGAGGCTGAAGGACACGGCAAAGGTCACACAGATTCAAGACTTCAATACAGCTCTTCGTTCCTAGGCGTCCATTTCATCTCCCAGTATTTTTAAACAATGTGTGATTTATGGAAGAGAGAAAAGGGCAATGCAAAGGCAGAAGGGGATGCAGCTAATTCCGCTTGGGATGAATGAAGCTTGAGCTTGTGGTCCGCATGGGAGTGCATCGTCAGACAGAAGTGAGATGGAAAGAGGCTCCAGGAAAGGGAAAATGTAGATGCAAAGGGCTCTCCATATTACGGGACAGGAAGGAGGCTGGAGTGAGGGAAATTCTCTGGGGCCACTTTCCTCCAGAGACTACAGCGGTTCTGCTGCCATAATGGACAGTGTCTCCGAGAGATGGTGAGAGACCCTCCCTCCCCATGACAGCTGTTCCCCTGTAATTCTCTGTTGTAAATTCTTACAGCATCGTGGCCTATAAGCAAGCCTCGTGGTTGCAGCCTGGAGACATCACAGAGAAATGAAGGTGCTGATCTGCGGGAGCCAGAAACACCAGCAACGGCCAGACTCCCTCTGAAGACCAAGGACGGGACCAGGAACTGGTGTCCACAGCAATCCATTGCTCAAGGAACCCAAGTTCCAGCCAGAGTTGGCCTCAGAATGACTTGCTGTGGCTCGGGGTCCTGGGTGGGTGGGGGAAAGCACTTAACTGGTGATGGAGACACTTTCTCAGCTTTCAGACGTTGCTATTAGGCAGAGGTTGGGTTCTGCAGACAGTAGAGTGCGAACTTTCAAGGGAGATACAGAGGCCACAGGCACAGTCATACGCAACAGGGAAGCCAGTTTTTTCCAGGAATGTTCTAGGGGTTCCACCCACGGTAACTAGTCACCCAGGAGTCCTGTGTGAGTATACAAAGGCAGTCAACCACCTGAGGGGGATGAGGAAGGGAATTTTCAAAAGAACGGCCAACAGTGAACATCATTCAGTATTTTTAAAATTAAAACAGAACCTTGAAAACAACGTTTGGCTTTCTTCCCTCAGGCCTTGTTAGCCACGAATGACTCGGGAGCGATCTAGGGCTCATGCATTTGAAGTCAGCGTAGTTTTGTTTTTAAGAAGGAAATTATCAAAAAGGCTTTCTTCAAAGGAATACTTTCCATCAGTAGTACTTCCCGAAGGGAGAGGTGTGAAAGGAGAGGGGAGGTATGCTAACACCATTTTGAGGTACTTATTTTTAAAATTATGTGAATAAAAGACTCACTTCCTAATAAATCAACATTCATAGCACGAGTGTGTGACTCACTGTCTCTTTGGTCAGCTTCCCTCTAGAACTCAGACATGGCATTCTCAGACTAGGATAAAACTTAAAGCTAGAGAATGCATTTAAATCTCAGAGCATTTGGGCTCGGAGTCTGTTATCATCACTGATGCCCTGCATGGACTGGTCCAAAACTTCAAGGCACATCTTCTCGGATCCTGGCACCATGCTAGGTGCTGAGGCAGAGTGAGCCTGTGACAGTTCCCAGCCCACCAGTGCCTGACCTAGTGGGTGGAGCAGACAGAAAAACGGGCAGTTATGTATCTTACAATGAACACTAACATAAGGGAGCATACAACCCAAATCCAAGAGCGCAGAGAAGGCTTCTCGGGAGAAGTGGCATAAAACTGGAAAGATGAGTTACCAAGGCTGGATGTTAAGTGAGACTCCAGGCAGAAGGAACATGCTGGAAGACCTGACGGTGAAAATGTCCCCAAATACAAAAAAATCAACGTGAAGGGAGAAAAGAGGGATGGAGGGAGAGGTATCCAGGGGGCTGGAATCGAGAGGTGAGCTGGGACAGTGAGGAGGACATCAAAACAGAACCTTTAAAAAGTGTCTCTTTAGGGACTTCCCTGGTGGTACAGTGGATAAGAATCTGCCTGACAATGCAAGGGACACAGGTTCGAGCCCTGGTCTGGGAAGATTTCACATGCCGTGGGCAACTAGGCCCGTGTGCCACAACTTCTGAGCCTGTGCCCTACAGCCCGAACACTGCAACTACTGAAACCCACATGCCTAGAGCCTGTGCTCCGAAATACGAGGAACAACCGCAATGAGGAGCCCACATACCGCAACCAGAGAAAGCCCTCCCGCAGCAGCAAAGGCACAGGGCAACCAAAAGTGAGCACATTAGCTTTTTAAAAAAGTTTCTCCTTAGAAATGCAAATCAAAACTACAGTGAGGTACCTACCACCTCACACCAGCCAGAATGACCATCATTAAAAAGTCTACAAATAACACATGCTGAGAGGGTGTGGAAACGCTCTTGCACTGTTTCTGGGAATGTACATTGGTACAGCCACTATAGAGAACAGTATGGAGGCTCCTCCGAAACTATAGTCGCCATATGATCCTGTAATCCCACTCCTGGGCATATACCCAGACAAAACTATGACTCAAAAAGATTCATAGCACTATTTACAATAGCCAAGACAAGGAAAAGCCTAAAACATCCATTGATAGATGAATGAATGAAGATGTGGTACATATATACAATGGAATGCTAATCAGCCATAAAAAAGGATGAAATAATGCCTTTTGCAGCAACATGGATAGACCTAGAGATTATCATACTAAGCAAAGTCAGAAAGAGAAAGACAAATACCATATGATATCACTTACACCGTGGAATCTAAAATACAATTCAAATCAACATATCTATGAAACAAATACAGACCCATAGATACAGAGAAGAGATTTGAGGCTGCCAAGGCAGGGCAGCGGGGCTGGTGTAGAAGAGGGAAGGAATGGGAGTTTGGGTTTAGCAAACTATTATATATATAGGATGGATAACAACAAGGTCCTACTATATAACACAAGGAACTATATTCAATATCCTGTGACAAATCATAATGGAAAAGAATATGAAAAAGTATATATGTGTGTGTGTGTGTATAATTGAGTAACTTTGCTGTACAGAAGAAATTAACATTATAAATCAACTATACTTCAATAAAATTTTTTTTTAAGAAGGAAGAATCAGTTTCTCTTTAGAGTAATAGGATAGCTGTTGAATGGTTTGGGGCAAGAATGTCTAATGCTTACATCTGTGTATTAGAAAGAGGACTTTGGCAGCACTGAGAAGGAACTGGCTTTGGAAGGAGTGAGCAAGACTTGCAGAAAAGTGACAAGCAGAGAGGCCTGTTGAGGAATCCAGGTGAAGGTGATGGTGGGCTGATACAAGGTAAGAAGCTATGAGGATGGAGAAAGGTTAGACAGACTTGGGGGAATATTTAGAAGCTAGAGGTCAGCAGGTGGGTAGTGGATGAACTGCAGAGAGTGAGGCAGATGGAGGCAAGAATGATTCAGATTTGGGATTTCGGCAACTTGAAGGGAGGCACAGGTCCTCGCTGAGACAGCCAACAGGAGCAGAGAACGTGTGATGGGGAAAATGAGTTCAAGGCCATGCTCTAGGCAAACTCTAATCAATTTGCTCATTCCTCTTGACTCCTTGCCTTCCACCCCAGCCCCTGACCAGTCCCCCAACCTAAATGAATCTAATCACTAGCTTCTCCATTCAAGCTTGCTTTCAACATCTAGAAAAATTTCCTTACTTGTCCATACTGACCCTGCCATAAACTGTGGGTGTTCACCTAAGCTGGGCTCACAACACCATAGTATTGACTCTTTTTCAACCCCACCTGTCACCAGGTCTTTCCAGGTCTTTCTCCAGGTCTTTCCAGCAGATATTGTAAACCGTTAGTTCTCAGAGTGTGGTTCCTGGATCAGCTTCATCGGTATCCAATGGGAACCTGTTAGAAAAGCAAATTCTCTAATTTGATCTGAGACCTAGAGATTACCATACCAAGCAAAGTCAATCAGAAAGAGAAAGACAAACACCATCAGACTCTAGGGGTGGGGGCCCCAAATTGCTGTTTTCACAAGTTCTCAAGCTTAGGAACCACTATTCAAATCTATGGAGATTTTTTTCTCTTTCGAACTTTCCCTGAGCCCCCCTCCACCTCTCCCAGGATCCCTAATTCCTGAGGACCCCAAAGTCCTGCCCTTGGTTCTCCTCCCAAGTAATCTAGTCTACCAGAATGCTCTTTCCAACAATCTAGTCAACACCTCCCCCTGGGTCTCCTCAAATGTAAGTCCCGACCAAATTCTTCTTCTACCCCACCATCTAAGCCTACTCCATCTCTTATGTTTTTCTGCTGATTGATTTCATGTTTCCATAAATGGCATCACCTCCCAGCTCCCAGCCTGGAGATCACCAAGTCGTCTTCGCCTCACCACTGAAATCCATCTCCCTTTCTATCACTTCTAGTTTATCATCCACTCCCTTCTATTTCCCCAGACCTTCAGTCTGACTACAATCCTCCAGCATACTATTTTCACAATCTTCTTAAAAGGAAAAGTTTTTAAAAACAGTATATCCCCCTTTAAAATTTTCAACTCGCAATACATAAACTTTCACTAAAGCACACAGGAAGGATTCTTACGGGAACATCTCTGATATTTAAGTTGGCTGGATTTGAACAATAGGATAAGTCTTCCCATAAGGGTTATAACATAAGGAGGGCCCAGCAGACACTTAGGTGCTTTGTAGACATTATTGCTGGTTTCTATCGGCCACCCTTCAGGAAAGGCATGTCTTCATTTCAAAGATAATAATGCTGAATTTCAGAGAGATGGCACTTGTCCAAAGCTACATAGCTAGTAAGTGGAAAAGCTAAGACTTGATCTCAAATCTCTTACCCCACACCTTCCTGCCTCATTTTGTGTGACTGAAGTCTTATATTAAAGATGTCTACTATCAAAAAGCCAAGTTTAGCACCAGCAGAAGTCTAGTTCCGGTGCATGGCCATCATTAGGTAAGCTTAACTGAGCATTGTGGTCTCTGATTTATCACACACTCAGATGCGCTAAAGAACCACAGATATTTCTTTCTTTACAGATTTTTTTAAAAAAAATAGCAATAAGAAGAATAGGCAATGACTGGCTCTGACTCAGAATATGACACTGTGCTTTGCTACGGGATAAAGTGGGAAGAAATCCTTCATGTAGTTACCTAGGCTGGCTGCCAGCCTTCCTGCCAATCAGAGTTACAGATGGACAGTAGGTGGTTTTTTCATCTTCTCAGATCAGTACCATCTTGTAAGATGTAGGAAAGGGTAAATTGAGGATAAGAAATGAAGAATAAAACAGTTGGTATTTTTTCCCTGTTGCTTTGCATATCCTGATTCTTGCCTATAAACCGCTACCTCCTTAGAGAAAAAGAAAATAGGATTAAGAGTCATGCATGTTCTGTACTATAAAGCTGTACAAATGCAACATGACTCAAGGTAAAGAAAGCATCTTTTATAGGTTTATTGGTCCATTACTTTAAGTTAATTGAGGTAAAGAAACCTTCTTAAAATTTACAAGCTAATAGTTTGTATCAAGCAATACAAATTCATTTGTTTTACTTTGAAATGTAATACTAATCCCATAGTAAACAATGGACAGAATTTTTTTTTACACAGATATGAAAAAAAAGTGGACAAAAATCTCATGCCAGCATCAAAAATGCAACAAGAATTTTTTTTTTATAATCTCTGGGTTCTGTAATAAAAAAAAAAAGTGACATTCTTTTTAAAGTTTGGTAGCTTCATGAAACGAAAACTTTGATCTGTAAATCACTTTCTCATCTACAACACACATTCTCAAGCACATTTTTTTTTTTTTCACAGCTTTTGATTTGGCTTAATGCCAGCATGGACAGAAGAGAACACATTTACACAGAGGACTTCATCAATACCTTAAGGATTTTCTCTTAAAATTTTAAATGTAAAGAATGATTTCTCAAATAATAAACAGTCGATAATTTGGACATGACCTAAGCAAAAAGGTTTGGTTTTTCTCTCACCCCTGCCCCCAACAGTTAAAAGTTAGAAAGTTTGCTGGCAGTTTATTTCATGGGAATATATCAGATGTACCTCATGTCTGAACACATTCCCGACACACAGACATCAGGGAACAGGCGCACGGGGTCGGAGGACAGGGCGCTACAAGATGGGACCGAACCGCAGGGGTGCCCAGGGCAATGGCGCTGACTGCTCGGAGATGCTGGTTTGTTATTCGACAAGGGCTCAGCTGACACCGGCCTCACTCTGTCCCACTGGGTCACGTTTTTGCTTGCAGTGTTCTATCTCCTCCTCACTTCCCCGCTGGGGAAAAAGCGACCCCCCTTCCCTCCTTCCAGCAGCACCTGTGGGAGGGATGCTCTGAGGCTGTGAGGCAGCCTGTCTCGCAGCTGTGCTGGCAGGGGCTGCCTGCTCACACCCGGCCTCCAGGGAGCCCAGAGCCACCTGGTGAGAGGGCTTCGCTGCCTGCAGAGGCGCACGGTGCGATACCCAACCACCGGCTTTTATTAATAGTGGAAACTCGGTGACAAAGGACTAAATTCTGTGAGTCAACACCATGTGTTCATTGTTTTTTGGCATTTCAACCTGTGGAGAGTTTCTATGTGAAATATGCTGCCTCTAGGCCCCCACAGTATCTTTGAAAAAGCTCTTCTACAGAATCGGGGTAAACCTTTACTATTGTCATCATTTATAGAGTTCTTTGTATCTGTGATTTGTCGATGCTGATACCATAATATCCTCTACAATAAAAAATGTGCCAAAAGGCACGAAATGTGTCTTTCACACTTGAAAACAACAACGAAAAAGGTTTTGTGGTCCCTGTATTTCCTGACATTATCAAAAAATATCATTTGGCAATAGCAGTACTTAGCTTTCTCTTCCCAAAAGGCAGCCCTAATCATGAACCTCACTTTCTGGCTTCTTTTAAGAGGAATGAAGACTGGCTAGGTTAGGCCTCAAGTGTTTAAACTGAACAACTGATTACATCTCTAAAAACTCTTTTCTAACCAGAATCTAAACAACAGTAGTTGAAGAATAAGGCATATTAGTAGGTGTTGACAAATTCTCAAAAAGTATAGTTAGGCTTTTAACAGTCTGTGGTATGTCCAAAAGTCTGGATTTGTTGATTTTCAAGTGCTAAATACACAACGTTTATGAATGAGACAAATATCTTACTGGTTTGTTAGAGTTATTTTTTCCAAGCACTTATTTACAGGCTATCTATGGTAGTAAAAACTACCTGGATAACATTTTTTTTTTTTTTTTTGCCACACAGAAAGGGTTAGACAGTCATACCCAGAGAACATTTCAAACCCATATGATTGAGAGAATAGTCACACCCCCTGTAACACCCCTCCCCCAAAGCTTTTCTAACACAGACAACCCTGCACCTGCTCTGATCTGTGCAACATGGGGAGACCAGGTACCCTCAACCTAAAAAGCTGACCACCTACTGGGTGGGCTGGTGAAAAAATCAGGTTTCTTAAATTCACTGAATTCAAAACTGCAAGGAGGTGAAAAACTCCAACACACCCAGCTCCATCTGTAGGTCTGGCCCACAGGGTGGCAGGCAAATTTGAGGGAAACGCCGTCGGAAGGAGAGAGACCACAGTGAGTGAGTGGGTGTGGGGTGTGCTCCACCTGGTGGCCCCTTGGGAACTCTGGGAAGGGAGAAGGCAGACCCAAACCCCAACATAATTTTGTGTTACCCCAGCCTGATGATGAGACCATCAGGCCATGAGTGAGAGGGCAGGGACCAGCACTGGCGTGCCTTACCCTGACCACACGCAGACCTACACTGGTCTCATCTGTTTGGGTCTCGGGATGGCTTGAAAATGGGCTCCACCCTGGCTGCTCTAAAGGGCTGTTTCTGCTCAGAAGACGGGCTAGTCTAGACTATGCTCTCCCTCCACTCTCATCTGCTCAGAACACAGGGCAGAGAAGGACTCTCATGAGACTCAGTGAATAGTGTTGAAACAGAATCAAGTGCATGCAACTCGAATGCTGTCAATGGCAGGGCCAAGTCATACACACTCCGAGTGCCTCTTGGGCCGATACTGTCCCAAGAGCAAGTCCACGTGCAGACAGCCACATGGCAGGTTCCCTTCTCTAGACTGAACTGCCCGGCATCCCAACACAAATGGCAGCCTCGCAAGCAATGAGGGCCACGTGTGCCCTTTAATTCTCCGAGTTGTGGATGGCGACTGAGAAAACACATTCAAGTCAACAACACGTAAGACACCCTCTGGGTGTGGCTGAAATTTGGCATGAAGACACACTTAGGTTACATTCACCACCATCCCTAGAGGTGTGCTGGGTTTTGTTATTTCAGCTAAAGAAAGGTGTGTGGCGGGTTCAATGAGTAGCACAGTGAAATACAAGCCAGTCACGTCCACAATCACACTTATCTGAGGAACCATTGTTAAGTCTTAATAAAGGATAAAACCCAACCCCAAACCTGGCCTGAGCAGGAGCAGGTTCTTTGCTTTGAGCACAGTAGCTGAGAGCCTTCTCAACAATCCAGCATGGGGTAAGGATGAGCAGTGTCCTAAAATGCTATAAATCACCATTGCTCTCTTCAACCTCATCTGCATCTCTAAGATTACTCAGTTTCTACAAGCTCTCTCTTCTGCCGTAGCCTGGACTTCTAACCCAGGTGAAAGGAACATTCCACTTCCCCAGCCCAGGGACAGTCAACAGGGGTGACTTTCTACTCCATGGCCATGTACTCAAGTTTCAACCTGTCCACATGTGTCTAAGGTTAAGACACAGCCTGAAGCAAACCTTTCCCGGAAAATAAACACAAGAGAGGAGTTGGTGATTCACGACTTTGTGGAGCCATGAAGGATGGGGTGACCAACCAGGAGGCAGTCTTTGGCACAGAAGTCTCTGGGTTACGCTTCTCATGGGGAATCACCTTTGTGATGATGGAGATAAAGAGGTGAATGCTTGGGGCTGTGGACCTTCCATGGCGGGGCCCTTGGGGATGCGAAGGGCTGGAGAGCCTCCACCACTGCCTACTATCCCTTGCCTTCTGGGCCAGCCTCCTCACTTCATCAGATGCCAGCCAGAAATAAGGGACAGAGGTTCACTTTCTGGAACAACCACTCCTCCAAGGCAGGCTGCAAGGTACCCTGGTCCTCCAAGCTCTGCTAACAGTGGTACGCTGGAGGTTGGTTTGCCTCATTCCAGCTCTCCCTGGAGGCTTAAAAGTACAGGCACTTCACGGAGGGACCACACAGAGAAAGACAAAAGCCCAAGATGCCTGAAATGCTTCAGAACCAGTCTTCTGCCTCCAATCATGTACGAGAATGACTCTGTGCCCCACTTATCTCATGTCCCAGCAAGGAACCTGATGGGTTTCTTCCGAAGGGCTGACTTCTTGCCCAACTGACCTCCCACAGGAACGTCCCTGGGCTCTGGCCAGTAGCAGCAGACTAGAGTCTAGTCTTCCTGTAACTCCTTCCATGGTTCTTCCCACATTCGTCATGCCGGACACTTTTAAAGCATACGTTCCACCAGGCAAGACTTCGCATGTTTGTTCACCTCTCGGACAGTCTAGTGTCTTCTGACAAATATCCACAGAAGGCCATCAACCCACTATCAGATACACACCCCGATTCTACCAGCAAGCTGTCAGGCTGGACCCGCACAGCCACAGCCACACCAACAGGATGGTTTAGAGGTAGAATGAAACACTGACTCACCACTCGGGGTCAATGAACTCTTCTTACCCTTTTTCTCCACTGAATCATCTCTAATTGTACCAAACGGAAGATTCACATCAGAGGATTTTAAAATGGCATGAACGGGGTCTAACAGTGCACGAAAGTACCAACTGACACACAAATTATCCCTTAAGCCATGACTTTTTCAAACACGATGAAAACAAAACCAAACTCTTCTGGGCTGGCCAGTGGCTGCCGCACCAGCATCACAGCCGTGGCTACCCCAAGATCAACTCTGCAGCTGGACGCAGCATGCAGTGGCCTCAGGAGGCTGCATGCTGACCAGTATTTGCAGGCTCACTTGCAAACACAGCAGGGTCTCAGCAAAGCTGTTTCATTTAAAAATAATAATGATAATAATACCGCTTATTTGAGGCTCAGATTTGTAATTTTATAGAGATGAGCCACAGACCAAAGAACACAAACATGACATAGGTAGTTTCACCTCAAGAGGGGAAAGATAATCAGCTGGAGGAAGAGATCCTTTTCGTCTATTTTCTGTTGACACACTTGAAAAGGAAACCTGTTAAGAGTCTGAGATGAAGGCTTCAGATGGAGCCAGGAGGAGATGTGAGCTTAACTAGAAGCAAAGAGTTTGCTGTCACACATGTCATCTTCGAGGTCCATCTGGATGCAGGCTCTTCTTTCTGACTAGGAAACAGCAAAGTTAAAGCATTTCATGCAGAGCATTCATTCACACTAGAGTTTACAAAACCTTCACTGTATCCCCAAAACACACCAGCCTCTCCCCCAAAGCTTGCCCAGACGTTCAGTGGACAGAGGAGCAAACATTAAAACTAGCAATTTTTGGTGAGGTAAAGGCAAATTGCACAAAGTGGACACGGGAGGTGGGGCTTGGTATACGCCCGCTGACCTCAGCAACTCTCAGAAACTCAGAGTTATTTTGACTTCAAGACAACAGATGAGCCCTCTCAGGCCTGTCTCTCTACCCTGATGACATTTAACAAGCAAAAGAACGGTGAAGAACGTCACAGAGAAAAATGCACCCTTTTTTTTTCATTTTACATAAAACAGTTCCCAATCTACTACATTTTAGTGTCAGAAAACGAGTTTGCGGAACACTGCTCCCTCCACTTCCCAAGGCATCGGCATAAGGACAAGGACGCTGGCTGGCTGGCTCTAGCGTGGATGCACCAAGACACCGATTTAAGCGGTCCCACACGAACCGGAAACCGTAACACAGGCGTCACTCGTGACGGGCAGGCAGCAGGCCACACGCAGAGCCACACAGACCACTGTACATTAAGGGCTTTTCCTGGAGGCGCCGACACCACCTTCCAGGCCGAGACGAGTCAAGGCCCGTGGAGGCCCATGTCAGGGCGGCAGGGCGGCCACAGAAAGCAAGCGCTGCCTCCTGCTCGTGCCTTCCCCGCGGCCTTGCGGAGCAGGACCCGGCTCTCTTCCTCAGCAGGCAGCTCTGCGGGCCCCAGAGAGGGGACTGTAAGGAGATGCCAGAATGTCAGCTGAGGGCTGAGTTGCCCCTCGGTTTCAAATCTTCGTAGTGTCCCACCGAGCAGGTTCCTTCACATCACGGAGGCACGCTTCTTCCACCGAGAGATGACAGCAGCCCTTTACGGACTCCACCAAGGAATAAACACGCATGGAAAACAACTGTCGGACAGAGGCAGGGGAGGGGCAGGGAAAGGAGTTCACCGAGGGGAGATGCTGCTGCGGCTGTTTCCTCGGGGCCGCGTGTCCGGCACCGCAGGGACGTTCCGGGGTGGCTGCCAGGCCCTGCGCAGGCGGGAGAGTCTCGGTCCCGAGAAGGAGCTTACTTGGCCTCTTGCTTCTCCTGCAGTAGCGGGATGATGGACTCCCACGCCATGAGGCACTGGAACGACAACGTACACGCAGCGCGTCAGCGTACACGCAGCGCGCCAGCGTACACGCAGCGCGTCAGCGTACACGAGATGCACATTTCAGGGTCAGCTTTGAGCTGCCCTCCCACAGTCAATCCTGCTGGGTCACCTCTGTCCATTGACGCCCTACACGGGTTATTCAGAGCTAGTAGAAAGAAGGGAGGCAACAGGTGTTTGACTTGACTACATCCCCTTCCCCCATCTCTATGAAAGACAGCAATGTCTCTACAAAGCCTAAGCGAAGTATCTGTAAAGCTCATCCCAGTGAGTGGGAAAGGTATTCACCTAAAGAAATCCCCTCCCTTTCAAAAGCAGAAGAGAGAGGCAGGCTGCAAACCCTTGGTGAGGCCCCAGGTTCCTATCCCCGGTGGAGACACTACTCCACGTGTGGGTGGGAGGTAGAAACCATCTTGGAATGGGCCAGACGTGTGACTTGGGGCGCTCTCGTTCAGCCACCTCGGATCTGAGGTGGAGAACTACACAAGGCCTTCCCGAGAGGCAGCACCAGGGTGAAGCAGGACTTCAGTGCTGAGTCACTGGGGAGGAGGAGACACACATCTCCAAGGAGATACACATCCCCAAGTCAAGCCGGGGGAAGGGAGTGGTGAATGGCTCACCGCTTCCTTCTCGGTGACTCTGAAGTTGGAGAAGAAGCTGGACTCAGACCCTACCCTACAGAAGGAAGCCTGGGGAGCCTCAAGGAACTTGCTGTCAGAGAGAGACCCAGAGTGGGGTCCGTGGCATCCTGGGTCCTGCTCTCTACCTCTGCCATCGTCTCTCATCTGGAAGGTTCTATGTCAGTGATGGGGACCAAGGCCATACCAGCTTGCCTGCTTCCTTTCTTCGCTTTTTAACATTTTAAAGATATATTTTATTATACAACTATTACATGGAAACATTTTCACTGTAAAAAAATTCAAACAATACAAATGAACCAACTAAATATGACCTTTCTTTACCAAGTGAAATACTGGCCAAATGCTCAAGCTTCTTCCCACCCCAGGACCCTTACACATGTTGCTCCCTTTGCCTGGAATACTTGTTCTTTGTCTCTGTGACTCAGGTTAAAAGTTGTGTCCTCAGACTGGCCTTTCCTGCCCACTCTGCTTGCCCCTTCCATCCTGATCTGAATGATGCCTCCCTCAACTTTTCTCCCAGCTTTCTGTTCTTTTCCTGGAGGGCCTGCATCTCTCTGAAGAGGTGGGATTCTTGGATTAACGTGTCTCCTCCACTAGACAGGGGCTTTCCTGATAGCTCAATTGATAAAGAATCTGCCTATAATGCAGGAGACCCCAGTTCAATTCCTGGGTGGGGGAGATCTGCTGGAGAAGGGATAGGCTACCCACTTGAGTATTCTTGGGCTTCCCTTGTGGCTCCTCTGGTAAATAATTCACCTGCAATGCGGGAGACCTGGGTTTGATTCCTGGGTTGGGAAGATCCCCTGGAGAAGGGAAAGGCTACCCACTCCAGCATTCTTGCCTAGAGAATTCCATGGACTGTATGGTCCATAGGGTTGCAAAGAGTAGGACGTGACTTTCGCTTTCACTTACCACTAGACAAGGGGTCCTTATTGGAAGGACTGATGCTAAAGCTGAAACTCCAATATTTTGGCCACCTCATGAGAAGAGTTGACTCATTGGAAAAGACTCTGATGCTGGGAGGGATTGAGGGCAGGAGGAGAAGGGGACAAC